>PVHX01000873.1:0-121527 GCA_004024805.1 Geosciurus inauris | reverse complement strand
GTGTCTATTTTGGTGCCAGTACCATGCCATTTTTGTTACTATTGCTTTGTAGTAAAGTTTAAGGTCTGGTATTGTGATGCCTCCTGCTTCACTCTTCTTGCTCAGAAAAGAGTGGCCACAGATGAAGAGGTAAATTAGTAGAATCACATCAGATCTTAAGTCGTTTCAAAGACTTCAGGTTTTATTCAAAATTTAGTGGAATGCATTCAACTAACTTTACACAGAGAGAGAATTGCATCCATAGCTTTGAAAGATGACTCTAGTTACAGTGTGAAGGACAGAATGGGATAAAACACCAGTTGTGAGTCTGCTTGTGTAATCCAGAAGAGAGGTAATGGTGGCTTCAGTGTGAAAATGAACAGTGGTAGGAAGGGGATAAAACTGTTGTTTAAGAGATGGATTTAGCAGGATACACTCATCAATTGGATGTGGAGAAGTGACAGTGTGAGAGCATTGTGAAAAGTCTCCCATGTACCGGGCAGTAGAATCGGGCAGATCATAGTGCCATTCAGTGAAGTGCAGAATGGTCAGGGGACCAGGGCCAAGGGGTTGGGTGTAGAAAGGGTGGTACTGAGTGAAATTCTAGAACATCTTATGTTGGCCTACACTGTGAGACAGTGAGGAGAATAGTTAGATGAATATGCAAGTCCTATACTTATTTTGCTGTCATTTCAATACTTTAATAATCATTGGCAAGTAATGATGAAATAATTCTTGATGAAATACTAAAAAATTTTAAGATTTGGGAAAATAACTAAAACCTACATGTTAGCCATTTTAAGGTTTCAGTGGATCATTAGGATAATTTCAAGAAAAAAAAATGAGTTTAATTTTTTAAAATTAATATTCTATTTGTTTTTTTGGAAGACTTCTAAGACCAGACAATCATAAAATATCAGTCCTTTCAAATATATGAAACTGCTGAAAAGAAACTAAAATCTAAAATAGTATCCAAAGTAGATGATAAAGCCATGGTTAAAAGGTGCTTTTAATCTCTTTGTCTGTAAATTTTTATGTAAATTTTAGTAATTAGAAAATTGAAGTATTTTAAATATATAGGTCAGTGATTTTTAATGAATTTATAGTTATGTAAACATTATTAAAACCCAGTTTTAGAACATTTGTAGCATTTGAAAATATTCCCTTGTGCTATTTGTAGTCAAACTCTACTTGCTACCAAGTCCAGGCAACCAGATCTACTTTCTCTGTATTTTTATTTTCTAGAAATTTTATAAAAAATAAAATTATAGCATATTTTATAAAAAATAAAATTATAGCATATGCTTCTTTCACTTAGCATAATGCTTTTGCAATTCAACTATGTTGCTGCATTTTCAGTCTTTCATAACTTTTATTATTGAGTTGTGTTCAAATATGTTGGTAGGCCACTTTTTTTTTCTACCATTTAATTGTTTCAATTTAGTTTTTGGTTGTTTTCATAACTGTGACCAGGAGATCTTGTCCTTTGCCAATACTTGATTTAGATTCTTTTAGAGTTTTATAATAAATTTTGAAATTAGATAGTCCTAAAATTTTGTTCATTTTCAAAATTAGTTATCAATTTTACTTTGCATTTCCATATAAATGTAAGAATTAACTTATTTTTACAAATAAAGCTTGAACAGATTTTTTGATAAAGATTATTTTTAGTTTAGAGATTATTTTGTAAACATTTCCATTTAAAAAATATTGCATATTCCCATTCATGAACATGGGATATTGTACCATGTAGGTAAATAAATTATATTTTCTTTCAATGATGTCTTCTTGTTTAGGTCTAAACTTTTTACTTTTTTTGTTACTTTTTATACCTACATCTTTAATTATTTTTCATACTTTGGAAACATTTTTCAATTTCATGTTCAAATTAGTAACAATGCAACACAAATCTTCATGGGTCAGGCATAAGTTAGCTGAATCCTCTCTGTTCAAGTCTCATAAACTGAACTTGGGTTGTCTGCTGGTGAAATGGTCTTCATCTGAAGCTTTCGTCCCTTTCTAAACTTGCAGGTTGTTGGCATAATCCACGTCCTTGATGTTATAGTACATAATATTGAATTCACCATTTTCTTACTGGCTATAAGAAGAAAGTCACTCCTAACACATAGAGTGCTACCCCTTTCCAACTGCAGTTTACAACATAGTTACTTTTTTCCTCAAGGCCTATAGGAGCCATCTTGTTGGATTCTCCTACTAGTACCAACTGGAAATATCTCTGCTTTGAAAGGGTTTGTGTGATTATAGCCATTCTACCTGGTTATACTACATATTTTAAAGTCAACTGATTTGGGACATAAACTACATCCTGTAAAATCCATTCACGCAAAGATTTAAATTATTGTTTGAACAATGAGATTAGGAAATTTGGAGGGAAGGATTCTTTAAGAATTCTGCCTACCACATCACTCACACTGGTCTCAGGTGTTTGATACTTTGTTTCTATTTTAAACCATGTTTTCAGTGTATCCTATGAATATTTTTATTTTTGTTTAAATTTTTTCTAATTGTATGGGTTATCCTTTAAAATGTTTCCTGTGTGTTTTTCAAGAATGTGTGTTCTATCCTTAGTGGGTGGAATGTTCTAGGTGTGTCAAATCAGTTATTTATGTGGATAAAATCTATATCTTTGTTGATTTACTCATTACTTTTTCAGTTATTGAGAGGGTGATATTGAAATCTGGAAATAATTTTTGATTCCCTATTTCTGCCTTTAGTTCTTTCACTTTTTGCCTCATGTAGTGGTAACGTATTTTGAGTGTGTATATAGTTATAATTGTTATACATTGATATTTCTTCTTTGTGTTCATCTCATTTGTGTTGATCTATTATCATGTTCATTGATCCTTCTTTCTGACTGTCAATTTGCTATGAAGCTCATCTGGCATATTTTTCATTTTGGTTATTTTCATTTTCAACTCTAGAAGTTCCATTTACATTCTTCTTATAGTTTCCATTTCTTTACACAAATTCCACATTTGTTTTGTTATTGTAATTATTTTAATACTTGGAATATTATTGTTTTTTTTCTTTCACCATATTTATTATGACTGCTTTGAAATCATCGACTAAATCCAACTTCTTGTCCCACTCACAGTTGGTTTCCATTGACTTATTTTATTCATTTGAGGATGAGCCACACTTTTCTGATGTTTTATACTCTTCTAACTTTTCTTGGGGTAGGGGGAGTAACCCAGGATTGAACTCAGGGCCACTCAACCACTGAGACACATTCCCAGATTTATTTTGTATTTTTTAATTTAGAGACAGGATCTCACTGAGCTGCTTAATGCCTCACCATTGCAGAAGCTGCATTTGAACTCATGATCTTCCTGCTTCAGCCTCCCAAGCTACTAGGATTACAGGCATTTGCCACCGTGCCTGGAACTCTTGTACCTTTTTATTGACAAGTAGACCTATATACATATATATACATATATGTAATATATATGTGTAATATGTATATTTGTAATATATATATACAATATAATATATAGATTTTATATATAATATATATATATATATATATAGATTTTATATATAATATATATATATATATATATATATATATATATATATATATGTGTGTGTGTGTGTGTGTGTGTGTGTGTGTGTAGTAGAAGCTCCAGATTCTGATTTGGTTTTTGAAATTTTTAAAGTTGACCATATTTGATTTACAAATTCTGAGATATATAGCAGTGATGTCTCTATTCAGTATATATGATTTTGGTCTCATTTTCACATTTATCTGTGGGTTTCTAAGGGTTGCTCCCTTGTCTGCACATCCTAATAGTTAAATGATTGGGCAGAGCAATGAACTTCCAGATTGTACAGCTTACACCCTGTATCTATTAAAGAGTGTGTCAGAGAATGAATTTAATGTTCAGACAATGTTCATATCTGCCTCAGGTAGTACTTTGTACTGGTACTCTTTGGGTCTTCCTAGTGCATGCTTGTAGTTTCCCTCTCATGCAGTGTTGTGGAGAGCTTATTTGGCCCCTCTATGGATCATTAACTGGTTATCTTTTAAATATCTGGATTCTCTACCACATACCTCAGTCAGAATCTGTTACCTGCCAAGTTCACTGCTTTTATTAATACTGGTGTGGAGTTTTGCTCTTTGTTCCAAGTCAGTTCATTCCACTTAGCAGTAAACCTTCTGGTTTTGAGTCAACCCCACCCTGAAAAATCTGGTTTGCTAAGGAGAAATAAAACTAGATACTAGCTGAAGGTGGTATATAGACAGAATTAGTTTAGATTTTATTGCAGAAGGAGATAAAGACTTTAGAACTAGGCTTAATCACGCTGATACAAAATGCAAGAGACATTTTAAATACTTGCGTATACTAAAGAAATGGGACTACATGATTTGGCCATATCAGTTTGTTAATTGGTACTTCTCAGAAACAAACTTTTATATCTTAAGGACAAGAGGCAGTTGTGCAATTTGGGGTAAGGCACTTATAAATGTTAGGACTTTACCCTTCCACAGAGTCTGGACAGCAAGATAACAAGAGCTGTCTTCCTATGTTTTGCATTTCAAAGGACAACTCTTAGGTCCTTGAAGAGACAATTCTGGATGGGATAAGATTTACATCTCAGAGGAAGAGAGAAAGGGTTTATAATTGAAAGCTTTCTCAGGCAGGCATTTTAAGGAGGTAGACTCATCATAGGAACACACAACAGGCCATACTAGAGTTTGATCAAGACTCAGTGGACAGTCATTTTGTGCTAAGAAGTTTTACATTTTCTCACTGTCACCTAAGCTGGGTATGGAGGGGTGGAAGCAGAAGCACACAAAAATAATATAGAATCTTTTTTTATCCAATGTTCGAGGAAATGTGTGTGTGTGAGTGTGTGTGTTAACATGACTCAATTTGTTGCTTGCCTTTGTTCAATTTTTGAGACCTAAAGTGGTTATTTTTGACAATTTGTTGAAGTTTTGCTCTTGATTTTTGGTGAAGAGGGTTTGCCAGCTTTTGTACTCCATCACAGTCAAAAGCCCTACCCAGTTGCTTTCAATATTGAATGAAAAAGGTTCTGAGGGAGAAAATATTGTGACTAACTATCAATCTGATGTGCTAGAGAGAGTATGGACTCAGGCTCAGACTGTTCATACCCTGACAGTGTTATTGATAAACCTGCAGCCTTGAGAAAATGACAGTCTATTTACCAGTTGTGTATTTTCTTGTATAGAGATATTATAGATAACTAAGATGTTTGTTGAAACATGAAATATAAATTAGAAAATTAAAATTTCAAATTTATATATCTATGAAACATTTTACAAATTTTACTATGTTGACTTTAATCTATTTTTAAGTTAATTGAAATCTTAATTCATGCATAATCATTTACCTTGTTTGCTATGTATTCACCTAATTTTAATTCTACCATTCACCATATTTTATAGGATTTCAGAATTTTATGACACATATATGTATTATTAGTTTTATTTTTTCTTCTATTATGCATATTATGAATTATTTGCTATTTTTCTTTGTTTCACAAACTAAGGATCCTTGTTAGACTTTGGGCCTACTTTCCATCTGGGAAATAAATACAAATCTGCTTTAGGATTGTAGAATGTTTCATTTCATCCCCTGAAGAAAAACAAGACTTCAGGGAAATTTTCAGTCAAGTGTTATAGCAAATAAAGAGCAATGGCTGAATATAAATTACATTATAAATTTCCTTTAAATATTTTCTACCTACTACACTTTGATTTCATAAAAGTAGTCTTTGTTCTTTGTGACTTAACTTCTTCCTCTGTACAGTGACAGTAATGTTCATGTTCAATGTAATAAGTTTTAGAAAAGAGAAAAATTAGTGGAATCCACCAAGTTGTGAAACTCGATATCCCAGAGGAATACAAATATATATTTTGTTTTCTTTTAAAACCTTCTTGTATACTATTATTCCTAAAGCTAATGATTATAAAACAATAAATATTAAAACTAACAACCATATATAGAAATATATTTCATCAGATATGCATTTAAAGCAAGATAAAAATACTTTAACAGATGTTTGATAATCCTTTTACACGTATTTCTTTTCCACCGAATTAAAGGTAAAACTCTCAATTATTGTGTATGATTTTCTCAGATCTTCTGAAGACTGGTGTCTTTGCCATCACACTTCTTAAAAATAGATAACATGCAAGCCTGAAAGGGAATATCAGAGATAGTGTGAATTTAGTGTGCATTTAAACATAGTATGTAACCCTAGAAATATAAAAAGCAACATTTATATTACTGCACACTATTTCTCCACTTATTTCTGAAGTATCATATTCTTAACTTCTCAATAGTTTGGCCTCAGAGGTACCTAAGATGTTCTCGAACAAGGGCCATCCCAACTGTTGTGGTCTCAATGTGTCCTTCAGAGCTTACACTGTAGAAACTTAATCTCCAAGCAACAGTGTTCAGAGGTGGGATTTTTAAGAGGTGATTAGGTTATGAAGGCAGGGGTCCTATGGACTGTTCTCATCAAGAGCATGGTTTGTTGTAGAACAGAGTCTGACCCTCTCTCACACACTTCCTCTCATATGCTCTCTTGCTGGGAGAGGTCTTCCTGGCAAGAATTCCTCACCAGATATAGCCCCTGGATCTTGGGCTCCCAGCCTCCAGGACTATGAGTCAGATAAACTCATATTATTATAAATGATCCAGTCTGTGGTATTCATTATAGTAGCAGAAAATGGACTAGACACCTGTCCATTTTCCAGCAGTTTTTTGTTTAATTTTTTTCCTTTTCTTTAACAAAAATAAACACAGGCACTGTTTCTTTCTAGGCACTGATTATTCTGAGAAAATTCAGTGTAAATGAAG
Organism: Geosciurus inauris; assembly: GCA_004024805.1. Lineage (NCBI taxonomy): Eukaryota > Metazoa > Chordata > Mammalia > Rodentia > Sciuridae > Geosciurus > Geosciurus inauris. The sequence continues at coordinate 114,697 of PVHX01000873.1, read as the reverse complement.
TGACTGGCCTAGACAGAATGTGTGGTGGGACCAAAGAAAGAGGCAAACAGATTCAGGATTGTGCGGAGAACATTCTGTTGAGGACTCACTGAGAAGTATGGTCAAGGCCCTCGGCAAGGCCAGTGGATCTCTGTGACTTAGGTCACAGGGAAGGGCCTTTCTAGCAATCGGGATGATAGAGAATTCCATCTCTGCTGGAATTGAACTGGCTCATGCCATGCTCACACCTAGGATGTCAGATGCATTTCTGGTGCTTATGGCACCAGGGTGAGATGATAAAGCTTTACATATCAGTCTGTTGGTTTCAATTATTTATAGTTTACTGGGAAACTATGTGGGGGAACTGATCAGGGTTACTCAAGGGCAGTATAGATGGTGGTTATAGATAGCTACAATCAGGTCAGGGTAAATCCCTACAGTATTTTTATAAAGTTCTTCACAGATTTGACAGTCATTTGTTAGGCTTTTAGGAACTTATTAGATTGGCCACCATTCAGCTTTTCTTCACAAATTTTTAACTTGTGTTAGCTTACATGGATTGCCATATGGTTCTAGACCCACTCCAAACATTAATTCAGTTGTGATAAAAACTTACAAAGCTTAATTTTCACTGAATCCCTTAATTAGTATAAGGAAAACAAAACCAAAACAAAACCTCCCTTCTAGGTCCCTTGTGGTCACATTAGGCCTCTAACAAGAGTGTATCCCATGGCATTTGTACCACTGGTTATGCTGAGATGTTGCCATACTTACGTCATTGAAGAAAAAGTTCAACAAGTTACATAAACATTTATCCTCCAAAATTATTGCTTACAATAATAATTTCAAAACTAGTACCATATTTTACAGTGTACTGTCTGCAGTCCTGATAGTGCTATAGAGAAACAAATGGCTTCAATTATTTTAGAAACAGATCTTAGATTGTTTTGATCTGGATTATAAACCTGTAAAGGTATTTCTACTGAAAAGACAAGAAGTGATAAAAACTGAAGCGGGGTGGGGGGGTTCACATTGTCTTGGTGACGCTTCTAAATTTAACACTGGTCTACTTTGTTATTTACCTATTTAGGAGGTTATTCAATAGATGTTCTCCCTAGTTAATTAAAATTGAAATTCATAAATACTGGCTAATACTAAGGTTTCTACACTTTAATAGACTCATTTCTTAGGAACAGTGACGTAAAAAGTTTCATGCAAATAAAGAAAATAAAATCTACCATTATATGTACAATTCTGACAATTGTTTAGGTAATTTAATTTTGTACTTTTAGCATATTGAGCAATTATTTCCTGGAATAGGAAACTATACTACAAAGCTTCTGGGCCCATGAGACAGGTATTCCAAATTAGAAAACTAGTATTTCAGCAATACCTGCCACTTTTATAGCTTATTTCTTCTTTATTGCACTATCATTTTGGGAATTAACTGAGAAGACATAATAATGCAATGAAATGGCACAAATGCCATTCATATTTTGTGAATCCTGTTACATAGCATTCAGTAAAGCCTTACTACTGACCCCCTTACTTCCACAGGTTATATCCAGGCAACCTGTCAAGATCAGTGGAGGGAGGATGCAGGTCAAAATATCCTTTGTAGTTGACACAAAGCAAAAGGTCTCTGGTGTAAAATCATTTGCTCCTATTTTAGGCTGAGCATAATAAAAATCTTCAAAATTTCTAGCTCAGGGGAAAACACAGAGTAAATTATTTAAGAAGGGAAGAATTAGAAATATTCAGCCCAATATCAATGTCTATAATTACATGGTACTTTATGTTTTTACTGATACTTTCATTGACTTTAATTCTATAGCCATGTTGGATGGAAACTGTACCAATGAGACCACTCACTTTAACCTCTCATTTCAACAAACTGCACAAATATACATATATATTAAATAAAACTTCAGTGTTTTAATAACATATAAATACATATTTAGCCATGCCAACAAAGACAGCAAGAAGTCATGCTATGTATCTCAATATTAAAGCAAAGGAATAAAAACGTCTTAAAGCAAATAACTTTCAAATAGCCATCACACACATAACACAGGCCCACACTTCTCCACATAGAGATTGAGTAGGGATAAACAGCACCCCCACCACACTGAGTTGCAGTCATGTAAAATAAGAGTTAATGTACCTAATGATGATTGAGCTTTTATGAAAAGATTAGATTATTCTGATTGCCTAATTTAAGAGCAGAGTGAAGAAATTATTTTAGAAAGATTTCCATGAATTTTGATGGTTCAGATGAAATCTCCTTCCATCTTTGCCAAGTTCACCAATACCCTCCTATTTGTCCATCAAGAGGAAAATGATTTAGCTTTATTTTAGTTTTTTTCAGATTCAGCTAACTCTCCTTGATACAGTCTTACCTTTTTAGTAAAATTCTGTCATCCTCTTCTACTCTCCTCTCTCCCCTTTATTTTTCCCTGGGAGACTCTGCACTGTGACACTGGACCTATTTCCTTCCACTTATTCTATATCTATACTCTTTCCTTAAGCAATTTCACTTACTACCAAGATTTAGGTGATAATGATTCACAAATTTGTGTCTCCAGGACACATTTCCTTCTTTTTATTAAAATAACTTTATTTTTATTTATTTATTTTTATGTGGTGCTGAGGATCAAACCCAGTGCCTCATCTGAGCTAGGTGAGCACTCTACTGCTGAGCCACAACCCCAGCCCCAGGGCATATTTCTTTTTGTACTTAGAACTAAATCCAAATGCTCCTTTAAAAGTTTTTATGCCCTAGACCATGCCAAGTTTTCCAACATATTTCAGTGCATTCTTTTCTCTCACTGCAGCTATTTTGGCCTTATTTGTGTTCCTAGAGCCCAATAAAAGGCATTTTCTTGTGTTACAACCTTTTTATTTACTTTTTCTTCTCATACACACATTTCCTGGGAATGATTATTTATTTATTATTTATTTATTGGTACTTGGGCTACATTCCCAGCCCTTTTTATTTTTTATTTAGAGACAATGTCTTGCTAAGTTACGTAGGGCCTCCCTACATTGCTGAGGATGGCTTTGAACTTGTGATCCTCCTACCTCAGGCCCCTGAGCTATTGAGTTCTAGAATCTTTACAGTGATCATCATTTCAGTTAGCCTTCAACACTAGCTTAAATGGTTACTGTAAAGATAACTTCCCTGATAAGGCCCCTAGTTCCTCCATGTTTCCCATTCTGGCATATTGTTTATTTTTACATAGCATACACACAGGTATTTGCATGCAGAATCAAACACATGTAAGATCTAGAATTATGTAAGGTGTTGTTTTGTCAGACACAAAAACTAAGTTTCATATCGATGATGAATATTAACTATCTTGGTATAATTTGGATCTTGAATGTTCCTCAAAATTCTGTGAGTTAAAAGCTTGTCCCCCAGGTAATGCTACCAGGAGGTGCTTGGACCTTTAGGATGAGGGGCCTTATGAAAGGTTTTTTGGTGACTGAAGATGTGCCTTAAAGGAGACCCTCAGACTCTATTCTCTTTCTCTTCCTCTTTCTTCCTGGCCATGAGGAGAGAAGATTTCTCTACCATGTGTTCCTGCCATTGCTATCTATCCACCATACCTACCACAGGCCCTGAGCGATGGGAGTGCCCAATCTTGGATTAGAACTTCCAAAACTGTGAGCCAAGTACCCATTCCCTTGATAAGTTAATTATCGTGGAAATTTCATTATAGTGACTGAAAGTTGACTAATACATATCTCATATTCTATTTTATCTCCAGTACCTATTTTATAGTAGCTATTAAATATATATTTGATGAATAAGTGATTTCATGGTAGACTAAGAGAAAAATAGTGTAGTCCTTAATGGAAAGGCAGAACAAGAAGCAACTGTATGTATTTCTTTGAGATAGAAATAGCGTGTTTTGCAACATGATGGATTTTATGTTAATTGAGGTAAACATATTAAACTTTTTAAAGGAAAATTTAAAATACATACCAGGAACTCAATAATGAAATTGTGACTACAAATGCGTATTTGACAATCATTTACATAAAAAATGACAGTTCAAGTACTCAAAGTAGCTGAAATTGGCAAGGGAGAGAAAACAGAACAAATACCATGCTTGGGAAAACTCACAGAGAGGATGAGAATTTGAAGAAAAACCAGCAAATAGAAAACAGAGGAATTAGGAATAGAAAACAGAATTAGCATTAGAATTTTTATCAAAAAAGGTGGTTATTATCTTCATGAGGTATAGTTTTCTGGTATGCCCACAATTAAGTCCTCCTCCAATCCCTGAATTTTAGCACTACTTTTTAAAAGTGTTATTACAAATTCAGAAGGATAGCTTTCTTATCTGGTAATTACTCTGAAATCATTAAATTTCCAGGTACTCTATTTATTGATCAGATGTGAATGACACTGAAATCTCTTCTCCTTTGGGGCCTAATATAATTTTTATTTGTGAGGTACTGAGGCGTATCAAAGCCAATCCATGGAGGACATGTGACATTTATTTACAAAAATTATGTTAAAATGAATAGTATGTTATAAATTCTGAAATAAATCTCATCATTATCAGTAATTGCCTAGAAACACCTAAAAAAGAATGGCTTGTGGTTAGGAAGGCTTTGTGCTGGAGAATAATCAGAAGGTCAATGTCATGGAATAGGTGTAATATAGTCACAGTAATATACTGTATAGAATAGTTAATTTGGAGAATACGAAATATTTTAAAATCACTATATTTAAGATACTTTGTGAAATGAAAGAAGGTATAACATTCACAAAATAGGAATGAGTAATTATAGAAAACAACCAAATAATATCTTTTCAGGTACTATATGCAGAACTTAATATGGGGACAAAATAGAAGAGTGAATATATTTAAATAGTTTGTCAATAGTGTAGAAATTTTGACTCAGACTGAACAAGAGCACAGATAAAAAATGAGGATACCAAATGCATTTCAATGTTCATAATTCAGTTTTCATTTTATATTGTTGGTTTATGTCTCCAGTAATTTCCAGCCATTATCTTTTCAAAATATTTTAATCTCATTAGCATACTTTTTCAGAGCCATGTTTCTTAGAAATATGCTGCCATTTTAAGTTGTTTTTATATCTCTTATTTTTTAAAATTTTCCATCTATTGTACTTTTTGTACAGTAGTCTATGTTACTTTTAACTTATTCATCTCTCTTTTTAGCATTTTCTGATTTACTCTATACCAATCTGATTACCCTTTGTTAAATATTTAAAAAATGGTTGGTAGTAGTAAGCACAGCATAAATGTTTACCATTGTTTTTGTTTAACTTTTAGTGCTTTCAATGTCCTTTAAAAATCACTGGGATTGTAGCTCATTGTTATAGTACTTGTCTAGTATGTGTGAGGCCTTGGATTCAAATAAGAATATTATCTAAAAAAAAAGTATACTTTATACCTAAGTTACTGTATTTTTCATTTTGCATTTTTTTATTATGGTAACTTCACTTTACCATACTAAAATAGGATTCTTTTTTTCTTTACCTGAAAGTGTTTAAAAAAAAAAAAAGGCTGAGTCTTTGGGTGGGTCAGGAAAATATCTAAAATACATAAATTGAACTAAAGCACTAAGTAGTAGATGGTAAGTAAGAAATACAGAAGTTGGACAGGTCTGTATAATGGACAGGTCTTGTTTTACTATAGAAATAATTATAGTATTGCTTCAAATAACTTGAAAGAACAGTTGCCAGATAGAAAGCTTATATTAGCTCTAAAGGGAAGTGATTAGAAAGAGCCAAATGTTTAGTGTTGCTTCTTGCTGTTCTTGCCAAATATACAATACAGATATGCTTAATCAAATACTGAAGAGATCATAGCAGAAATTGGAAGAACAAGAATGGAAATCTTTGAACTCTCTTAAGATAGAAGATCTGACTAGGCCCTAAGACTTGTTCAACACCTTTCTCAAAAGAATTCTAAGACAAGTTTTCAGCCAAATAAAGGGATCCTCTTTGGCGCAAATATCAGGCTCAGGGTGGTTTCCAAACTGCTTTTTATTTTACAGAGCCACAAGACAGCCACCACTAAGAGGATGGAAAGAGGGATAGGCCATGTAAAAGTTGCAGTGAATTATCACCATCTTAGGGAATTATACTGTAAATGAAATAACAAACTAGGCCAAGACCTCTATTTCATTTCCAAAGAAAATGGTAGCCCTCACGTACTCTCCATTAGGGTTGTGACATTCAAAACCATGAAATGCCAAGTAATAGTGGCCAGAGTAGCCACCGACTAACAAAGGGAAGGGAACCTGGGATTCTGATTGAATATAAGGCAGAATTATTTAGCTTTGGAATTTAAGGCAATGCATTTTTAGATTGTCATTGTGATATAAACTTAGGCTTTACTTTCAGAAGTACATTGTTTCACAATTTGTTAAATTTGTGCATTTTCTTAGCACTTTACTTCCTACAATGATTTATCATTGATTTCTTAACTCCCTGTTCGTGGGAGATACCTATTGGAGGATTTAGTTTAAAGAGCCTTGGTTACAGAGAGTTTCATGATTATTCTGTGATTGTATGCCAGTTTGAATATTTGTTTCTCAGTGCGTGAGTTTTGCAATGTGTAGGTGATAGATTCTCAGACTCCAGTGACTAAGCTGCACAACAGTAGATTTGAAAAAGCACCTGTTTTAACATATGTATTACATTTAGACCATGGTGAATAAAATATTCAATTTCTGTCTATGATTATCAGGGTAGTGTACTGGCTGATTTTTAATATAGGGAGCCACTTTCAATGTTCTACTATTCTGTAATTGTAAGATAATGCAGGTATTAATATTTGAGAACCAGTATTTATAAGCATACCTGTCAGTCCTGTGTGATGTGTGGCTGTAACTACCACCCACCATTTTAATTATATGTTTATTCTTTGCTTCTGGAGCATGGAGCGTGCTCTCCTCCTATATGTTAAAATATTTCACCTAATACTAGTATATGTTTGGCATGTACTGGAGGTCATTTCCCATTTGTTCAATCCACCTTCCTGTCCAGGAAGTGAGAGGAAAACATGAAATAAAGCCAAGTACAGTGGCACATACCTGTAATCCCAGAGGCTCCTCAGGAGGCTGAGGCAGGAACATCTCAAATTCAAAGCCAGCATCAGCAACTTAGCCAGGCCCTAAGCAACTTAACAAGAACCTGTCTCAAAATAAAAAATTTTAAAAAAAGGGATAGGGATGTGGCCCAGTTGTAAAGCACCTCTGGGTTCAATCCCATCTAATAAATAAATAAATAAATAAATAAATAAATAAATAAGGAAGAAATGAAATTAAGCAAAACAGAGAATAGTTCCAGATACTTCAAAAACTTTTTAAAAAGAAATCTAAAGAATAAACAGAAAGGCCAAAATTTTTTATTTATCAAAATAAGTATAAAGAATTTCAAGAATATAAGGAAGATGTGAGTTCAAAAACTGGATCAATAAAAGAAAACCCACATTAGCTACAGTTTGTTGAAGTTTAATGCATTAAAGATAAAGACAAACTGCTAAAAAGTATTAGGAGATAATTTATTGTAAAGAAATGAGGAACATAATAAGATCAGAAATAATAGATGTTATAATAATCTTATAAGAGAATACCCACAAAGTGCTAAAAAAAATAACTTTTAGACTGAAGTTCTTTAGCCATAACTATTATTCTAAGGTGAAGCTTAGGTAAATATGCCCCAAGATGTACAAAAACTCATAATACGTAACAACCACAGATTTCAGCTGGACAAGTCATGACGGTATGTACATCTCCAAGAAGAATAAGAAAGAAAAAATCTCAAAAGAAATTGGTTCATGTAAGAATCAATAAATTACACTGGAAAACATAACAATATGTTTATGCACATGCACACACACATATGTAACTAAAAACCCATTATAATTATTGCATTATTTGGAAAAATGTAGATGACGATTAGTTCATAATTATTAGAAAAAAATAATTCACTATCACATTATCATGAAAGCATTCCATGTAAAAATAGAAAAAGAAAAATAACAAAAGGTAGAAATTTAAATTTATCCTTTATCTACCTGATTCATCTCTCCCTAGCTGCACTTAGGTTATGTTATCCTGATATTTGCCTTGCAAACAATTTCACTTAGTATTCTAATATTGTAAAAATTTTAAAAATTCTATCCTGTACTAACCAGGCTGTAGGTATTCTTGCATTTAAAGATTTGAATAGGAATCCTTGTGATAGTAGTCACAAGGCCTTGAGCTACAGCCTGAGTTATTAGATCTGACGCAAGTTGTGTTATGTTACAAGACAGGCAAGGGTGCCTATCTCTGGATTTTCAAGGCCCTTTAATATCCTATGACAGTTGTCATTGAAAACCCAAATCCTCTTCTTTCATTTTAAAACCTATCACTGAACAAGAATAGAGCTTTTGACTTTAAGACCTTAAGGTGTAATGCCAAAAGCCTACTATTTGTCTCTCTGTGAACATACTAGGCAAGAAAGGAGAATCCTTTTATTGAAAATGCTGTGTTTTTATCCGAAGTAGGACTTCTGCTATGCCTATCATTTAATGCACTTTGGTTTGCACTAATTCAACGTGATGAAACCCCTTTGAGACTGTGACTGTGTCTGTAAGAGCGTGGAAAAATCAAATTAGGCCATAAAATTTGGCCCATTCAATTTACATTAAAAGAGAAAAATGTGCAAAGCAAGACTTTCTGTTGCATGTTTTACTGTGTTGGGGCTTTGAAATTTTCAGAGGAGTCATAATTGCTAAAGTTCTCAAAGGTTACCCCTTCAAAATGATTTAAACAAATATGGAATATGTAATTTAACTTTTTATCAATTCAGATAAAGTAAACTAAAGCAAATAAGACCAAAATAGGCAAATACTCTGGTTTAGAAGCCTATTGTGATGGAGATTTCTGATCACCTTTCAGGTTATGAATGGAAAATGCATTGACTTAGGTTGATCTTGAGAATGATCAATGACCCTCATCATGTCTCCTGAGCAGATTAAAACTGTTATTTATTTTTATCACATGGTAACAACAGTCTATATTTGATGTTTGATTATGTGTTTTATTTTTTTTTATTATTTTTTTTTTAAATATTTTTTTTTAGTTGTAGATGGACACAATGTCTTTATTTTATTGCTTTGTATGTGGTGCTGCGGATCGAACCCAGGGCCTCACGCATGCGAGGCAAGCGCTTTACCGCTGAGCTACAGTCCCAGCTCCTGATTATGTGTTTTATATCTTTTTTTCCTTAAAAAACTTGAAGCTCCACTTTCAAATACATATTAAAAATTTGGGAAACCAAGATCAAGTGAAGGAGGTGATTTCTTTGTGGATACTCAACAAAACTATGATAATGCTGTTCAAGATTCATCCATGATGCAGAATCAACCAGTCAGTAGGGCCATTGAGAGTAATAATAGGTCTCCCAAAAGGAAAAGCTATAGCTAGTAGCCCTCAAGTTATTCTTTTTTTTTGGGGAGGGGGGTACTGGGGATTGAACTCAGGGGTACTCGACCACTGAGTCACATCCCCAGCCCTATTTTGTATTTTATGTAGAGACAGGGTCTCACTGAGTTGAGACCTCACCATTGCTGAGGCTGGCTTTGAACTCGCAATTCTCCTGTCTCAGCCTCCCTAAGTACTGGGATTACAGGATTGAGGCACCGTGCCCGGCTTCTCAAGTTATTCTTAAGGACTCTTGCTACCTATGTTTTATATTTGCCAGTGTTTTGAAGTATCCTCCAGTGTGAATATTTATGTAATGAAATCATGTATTTATGAGATGCCTCACGTATGCATTTGATTGTTTATCTCCTTCATTTCTTCCAAGCTCTATCATAACATTTATTATTCCAGAAATGTGTGTAATTTGCAAGGAAATCAGTAAATAGTTATATTCTGGGAATAGAAAATAAAATTTACTTTTCACAGAAGCAATGAGATATTCAGCCAGTAAAGAGCCACACAATAAATGAAGGTGAGTTTTTTCTTTATTTCATGAGACCATTTCATCCAATATATTGACCTAAGTTAATCAATACTTTCTTGCATATACTATATTAAGCTAGACTATCATGGCCATCAAAATTTTAGATTCTTTAGGAAAGAGAATTCCTATACCTTTTAATCCTTACCCTACTTTTGGGTATGTAAATCCATCCCCTGACCCTGAAAAAAAATATTGTTTGAGAAATCTAGATAGTTAATTGGGGTAGAAGCCTTGACATTCTAACATTTGGATATATAATTTATTTGTACTTCAAATGTTATAGCTTAGTTATCAAACTATTCAAAACTATACATTGTCTTGGTTTAATATGTTTTATTTGTTCAAAAAATTTGACACACATATAGAATCATACATTATGATATGATACATTTTTTTAAAAAATTAGGAAAAAAATTAAATTTCATTAAACCAGAAAAAGTTAGGATGGAAAGGTTCATAACAAGGTTTTATTCAATTCCTAGAGGCCAACATTGAAGTTAATCTTCTGATCCCCAGCCATTAAGGAAAAGAAAAATATCCTTAAATATTCCAATCTTATAGATGTATTTGTTAAAATATAAAATTATGAATTAAATGGGTATAGACATTACATCTCCTTATAGTTGTTACTATTTTATGAATATGGGTAATTTCCATTATTTGTATAAAAATTATTTAGTCAATGAAAACCAAATTTATGTAAGTTAAAAATAAGTTTTAACTTGAAAATATTAAATATATTCTTGTATGTCTTACATATAATTAGAAAATTGACAGCTGGAGAAATTTACATGTAATTACAATTGATAAATGTGTTTGTATCTGAATGAGTGATTTCCTTGTGATGCCCATGTCTTCATCCCTGAAATCTTTGAATATGTCGGCTTACTTGGCAAAGGACTCAGGCTGTGAATCAGCTGATAATGAGTAGGAAAAATATTCTGGATTATTCAGGGTTGTTAGAGTTGAAACACAGAAGAGGGTGGAAGAAGTTTTTAGAACAATTTTATATCAGAAAGGCTGTCTTCCATTGGTGACTTTGAACTTGGAGATTAGGGCCAAGAACCAGAGAATGTGGGAAGTCTACAGAAATTGGAAAGTGCAAGGAAATATCTTTTTCATTGAGCCTCAGAAGGGATTGCAGTGCTGCTGACACCTTGATGTTATGCCACAAAGGCCCTTGTTAGACTTTTATAGAAATATAAGATAATACATTTGTGTTTTAAGTCACTAAATTGGTAGAAATTTGTTACATCAGCACTAGAAAATAGTATGCTCCACACAATATAGCATTATGTCTGTCTGCAATTTTTATATCTGTATACACCCTTACGTTGCCTATAAATGATGATGCACATTCCCTGCTTGGACAGGATGACATATAGATAAACTGCATAAACGGTTTTCTTTCATACCTCATTAACAACATTTTATCTCAATTTCCTCATCTTCAATGGTTCAAAAACTGGCTCTTTCAATTGGTCTCCAAATATTCTTCTGTCAAAATTAAATAAAAATGTTTATTGATCATTCTATCACTAGGTGTAATTTATTCCATTTGAGTTTCAGACACTCATAAATTAGGTTTTTGTTTTTTATTTTTTTGTTTGATTTTTAACAAGGAAAAATCCTGAGGGTTATTAGGTAGTTCCAAGGAGCTACAATTTTTAGTGTCTGGAATGTTTAAAAGGAAAACAGGTTTGGATTCATTGATTGTGATTTATCTTTACACAACAGAAGTACTGTTCTCACACATGGAAAAAAAGATCAAATTAAATAAAATTTAAAAGTCTTAACTCACTGAGGAAATATCTTTCTTTGTAATATTGTGACTATTTTGATCATCACTTTACTGCTACCTGGTTCTTGCGTATTAATGCCTGTCCTTGTGGTTGTGTGTGTGTGTTTAAATAAGTAAAATGATAATTTAACTCTTTCTAATGATTTCACAGATCTATGAAAGAATTGGATGATTTGGTCTAAATAATGTGTCATTATGTAGTAAAACTACAGAAACTCTAAAGAGTTTTTCTTATCTGCTTGTGCCATTATTAATCTTGAAATTTGCATGATAAAGAAAATTATAATTGAAAAATAATATCATCCTCTTGCATGACGATTGCCTTAAGAAAATAATCAAGGGAAAACAAGTCTGATAAAAACAGAACATTAACATTAAAGGGACAAAGAGGGCGGGGGATAATTATCCATTCATAGATACATAAATAAAACAAGGAAAACAAATGAGCAGATGGAAAAAAGTCCAGCAAACAAGCTAACAAAAGCCTAAGTCCCAGAGATGTGCTCTGCCTCCATGGAGACACATTATCATAACTTTCCTCTTAGATCTAAATGAAGGCAAGATTTAATCTGTGAAGTTGTTTTCCTCTCAGACACTCTGGGGTGGCGGAGGGGCGGGGGGTGGGGGACTCAGTTTTTAAATCTATCCTGTGGAACAAAAGGAACTTTCTTAGGTGTTTTTCAATATTAAACTTAGAAAAATTTACTCTTGACTTAAATGGATATGGATATGATTTTAGATTCAAACTTTAGAGAGAACAAAGTAAGAATCCATCATGTTTAAAAATTAAAATTGATCAGAATTCATAAGCCCAATAATTCTAATCATGAAAAAGCAAATTTCACATATAAAAACCAAACAGCTTTTTCAAATGCCAGTGATGCTGTTTTGTAAATGACGATTTATTTGTAGGACTAGGGATTCACATTCTGTTCAAGAGAAATTTTATACCTTTACCCTACTCACGGAGCGATACAGTATCTGTTACCTAGTCTAGTAATCTATTTCTGTTCCTGGGGATAGCAGTTATCAAGCTGTGCCACGTTTGCTTTTATGTGTGAATCACCCCCCTTCCTTACCGCTGTGACTGTCTTAACTTACCCTCAACTCTTCTTGCCTGAATTATTATAGTAACCTCTTAAATGATCTTTCTTCCTCTACTTTACTCCTCTGAAATCCAGTTAGCATACTGATTTTAGAATGATCTTTCTAAAAGGCTTAAATTCCCTTCTTGAAGTCCATGGATGACTCTTGCCACCATCACCTTCCTCTCAGAACACTGTGATATAAATCACATGCAACCCTGTATCAAGGAACTCCTTCCTGTATTTCCCATGCACTTTCCACACCAATCGCACTTGTATTTCCACAGTACCATGCTATTTACTTCAGTCATTCTTTCAACAAATACTTTTTGAACATGTTCTCTTACTCCATATCTTTGATGTACTCTTTATTCTGGGCCATGCACTGTTTCATTTGTCTTACAAAATCTCTCTCATTCTTTAAATCTGAGCTGAAGTATTAATTTACCTAGGAAAGAGTTTTCCACCATCATTTCTACTTTTATGCCAAGAGCCTGTAGAAATCCATGATGGTACTTAAATCTTCAAGGTATAATGGAAAATTAGGGATTTGGTTGCCCAGTCTCAAAAGTATGTGACTCTCAACACACTACACACATTTTGTGAGAACATTCCCTATCCTTTTCTGAAAATTACTTGTCAAGTTGAGCCATTGCAGCTGGTATTGTGTAATGTGGGGTCTTGCCCAAACTCCCTATCATTAATTGGACCATAGACCCCTTACCTAAATGGGAAATGGACAAATAAAGTCCTCTGTCCCCCAAACTGTAATTGCAGCTTCTTTATTGTAGTTTTAAGTTTTTCATCTATGAGATGAAAACATAATAGTGATTTATCAGATTCATCATGAGAATTAGCAAAGCGAAAATAACTAACAGAGTAGGTACTTAGTAAATGGTCTCTGACTTATTTCTGTTATTTTTACCTACCTCACATGTGGTTTCATCAAATGAGAAAATATGTCTAAGGAGTTTACAAATTGTTGTCTGTCAGTAGGTACACGTTTTTAGTATAAAAATATACTTTCCAAAGTGACATATTTGAACTCTTACCCCACTAGTGTGCAGTATTTCAAACCACTGTCCAAGGGAAGCTATCAGGCAACCCTGATATACATTTTTGTGATGTGCCCTGTATAAGGTCTATAACCATTCAGAATAAATGGTTAAACTTTAAAAATATATGTGACAACTTTCTGTCTCTGGTATGGCAAAAGAATATCATGGAAGGAAGTACATGGTGGAACAAAACTGCTTGCCTTATGGTGACCAGAAAGCAGAGAGAGGGATGGAGAGCGAGAGAGAGAAAAGAGAAGGGGAGAGGGGGAAGGACAGACAGGCAGGCAAGGGACAAGGCATACATACATCCAAGGACCTACCTTCTCCAACTAGGCCCCACTTCCTGAAGGTTTCCATCACCTCCCAATAGCTCCACCAGGCTGGGGATAAAATCTTCAATACATGAGCCTTTGGGTTACATTCCATATCCAAATTATAACAATACATTTTTTAGAGGAGAAGGATAACAACTGGAATTTTCCTCATAATTCCAGATGAACTGGGGTGTGGGTTTTTTCTTTCCTCTCCTATATAGAACCTTGGTTTAAAATAATTATCTAAAATGTTATGAAGTGGGCTCATTTCTTCGATTCATGTTTTAGAAAAAATAAGAAAAGGAAGACTTAAAATGCTTATATGAGGAAAAGGGAAGTCAGTTTCCTGTTCCACTCTCATTCTCTTTACTTTCTTATAATTTATATTCCAAGAATCTGTGGGGATTTACTGTGTCTCATCCTCAAGGACAGAGAGGTAGCTGTCTCCAAGATATAGAAGTGGTTCAGACAAAGATAACATAAATCAAGTTCAAGGTCTATGAAGACCCTGCCTCTGTTTATTTGGGAAAAAAAAATAAAGGACATAAAACATCAGGCTAACAGGTATAAACAAATATCAGAAATCTGACATGAAATCTTGATACGACTTTAATACATGAGTTGTGTATAGCTCCTAGAAGCTCAGTATGATGGAATGTGACATTTTACTAGAAGGAACAATTATTATATAGGGCAACAACAGAGAAACCTTGTAAGACACATGCCATTTACCAAGATACTTAAGAGAAAACCAAGAAGAGGAAATAGCTATGTTAAAACAGATGATGGTTGAGAGAAAGTATAAAAATATCTTCCATTTTCCTTTTATTTTTTAATAAACAGGACTATCACAGAGTTCAAAATTCAGAAAAATCTGTGAAAAATCTCCTTCAACCACTCAAGTTTCATTTGCAGGAAAAAAAAAAGCAAAGACCAAATTTCTTATATATGCTTCTGGAGATATTTGATGCTTACGTACACAAATATGCTTCTATTATTTTTATTTCCCATTTTTACATAAATAATAGCATTGTATAATATTGTTCTTCTCCTTTTTTTTTTTACTTAGCAAGAATAAATCCATATTACATAAAGTGTGTATTCCCTTTTAAATATATGCAATACATAAAATTCATGAATGTACGATAATTTTATTTACCCAGGAACAAAATATCTCTGAATTTTCAAACTTTCAGCTTTCATCTCTCTCCAGAAGAGAAAGGGAACAACTAATTTACTTATCACATAAAAACAAAAACAAAAACAGTTTTATGATTAGCACTCATTGAGATCATCCATGCGCCAAGGTCTAAGTTTGGAAGAGTGATGAGGCCCAGCTTCCTCCTCTAAAGCCTTTGCATTAGAAACTGTGCTGCTAATGTACTGCAATCCTCACAGCACTCTTTGTGCTATATACTCCTTGTGCTAGTAAGAAAGTATTTAAGCTCATGGAGATGGTTTATTGAAGCTCCTTCAAATTCAAAATCGATTCCCATAAGTTATTGTTGTCTTTCTACCGACAATAGCAGTAATACAATTTCAACAGGCTATATTTTTTTTTTCTGGAAAATGTGCACTTGATTTTATTTTGAGATGCAGAATTTTATTGAAATATTTTCCTGAGGTATTTATGTTCTAACACTTTATCCCTAGTTAGACATCTCACTTTTAATTTGGAACACATATATATTTTATTTATTGATAAATAAATATGTGATTCAGAAAACAAATGTTTAAATGAATCACCAATGTAAATGGAAACCTATAAGAAAACATCTTAGAATAAGACTTTGGGAGAGGCCATTTCTCCTTGGTTATTTATATCTCCTTATATATATATCTCCTTATATTTGGTTATTTATATCTTGGTTATTTATATCTCCTTATATTTATATCTCCTTATATGTATCTCCTTATATAAGTCTCTCAGATATAAGAAAAATAAAAACTGCATCCTGAGTTATGAGTGAAAAACTTACTTATATTGTTGCCATTTTACAGATGAGAAATTTTCTTGGGATCACACAGTAAGTATCAGTAGGAGAGTACAGAAGTGGGCAAATATTTTTCCATCATAAATCTATGCTCTTGACTCCATCATTTTTTCTAGTTTATGTAAATGTTTCCCTTGTTCCTATTCTAATTTGACTAATTACAAGTATTAATATAAGGAGGCATAACAATTATACTGTTGTTATCTATCTCAAATACTGGCATTTCTCATCATACAACATAGAAATTAAATAACTATATGAATAGCACTTACTATATGTGAGGCAATTTTGTCAGTGTTCAAAAGATATGATGGTCAAAGTCATGGCCAATAACTTTAAGAGCCAATTATTGACTGGCTGTCAGGTCTGCTTTCCTAGGGAGCACTTGGAATTTATCCAATCCATGGTATATTGTTTCCACCATGTTTCCATACTAGGACTGTAGAAAGCAACCTCAGAATTATAATTTCCAAGTGAAAGTATTTTTAAAAATATATTAGGGTGTATTTGGAAACAGCCCTGAAAAAGCCATATATTGGTTAATGATCTACCTGCATCAAGGTCCATTCCTAGGCTTTGGAGTGCTCTATTATTTGAATTAGAAAAAAATCCCTTCCCAAACCCCTGTCTGCTCCTCACTTGCCACCATTAGTATCCTCAGCTCCACAAGTACACAATAAATGGTGAATTTTTCGTACTTCTTTTTCTGGATGATGCAGAACCGAGCCTTGGTGGTATACAGTTTGGTGAATATATTGGCTCTCTTGAGTGTACCACCATCCGTGCAGATAAACACACCTTATCTACATCATGTCTGTTACACGTTGCACAGTCCATACAGAAGGGATATGTAGCTCTTGTCCTTATTTTATTCATCTATGAAGTAAATGAACTTGAATTCTTTGATTTTCCAGGCTCCTTCTAACTTTATGAAACATCTCAAAGCACAAAAGGATTAAATGGGGGTTGACAGTAGATCTGCAGTCAGTCTGAACATTGCCTGTCAGGTAGAATGAAAGAAAAGTCACACATATGTTGGGAGGATATAGTACAAATATAAAAAATGTTTTCCCCTTTACACAGGAGACTTCAAAGTGTGTCTACATATACAGATAATGTGTTTTTAAGATCACATATAATCTATTTGGTTTTCCCAGTATTCTGTGTAAAAAATTATTAAATAAAAATGATGCAATGAATATGACAAAAGGCTAAGAAAACATTAGAAAGGAACTAACTGCTATTGTTGGCCCTTGTAAAAAAAATGAATTTGAGGGTGGAAAGAAATAGAGAAAAGAGCATTTCAAGGAAGAAAATTGTAGACCAAAATAAAGTGTGAAATGTTTTTTAAAACAAGTCTAAAAGTTTTTGTAAAGTGAGAGCTCCAGTATGGGAGAGAGCCTAGGCTGAGTCTTGGTGAGGGATTTATCTCTTTCCAAAGCAGTCTTGTTAGGTTTACAGGGTGTCACTGGAGGTTTCCCAAAGATTTCTCAGTCTTCTGGTTCTATATTTTTTTCTCTTGCTCATGCCTTGCTTCCTAGGTATTAGAGTTTTCATCTGGAGCAACAGTGATATATTTCAGAAAGCAGCAAAGAGGACGGAGAGCCAAAAATTAAACATTTTCTTGCTGGGCCCAGTGGCACATCCCAGCAGCTCAGGAGGTGGAGGTAGGAGGACTGCAAATTTGAGGCCAGCCTCAGCAAGTTAGCAAGGCTCTAAGTAACTTAGTGAGACTCTGTCTCAAAATTAAAAAAATTAAAAGGACTGGGAATGTGGCTAAAGTGTCCCTGAGTTCAAGCTCCAGTACCAAAAATATCAACAACAACAACAATAAAAGATAAGTATTTTCTTAGACAAATTGAATCTTGAGTGTTACTGACTTTGTCAATTTTGTACACATTTTGAAAGAGGAACATAGGATGATTGAAGTCTTTAAACATTGGGCGGTTTCATGTTGACACATTTGGGCTTTCATTAGTAGTTTTGGTAAGACAGCTAATATATTTAGGAAAAATATCCCAGGCAATCCCCCAGATTATACCATATATTTGATTACCTATTATGCCCACCCTTAAAACTGGCTCAATAACCTTATACCAAGGGACCAGAGGGGGAGAGCAGGGAAAGAAAAGGGGAAATACTAGGGAATGATATTTGTCAAATTATATTTTTATATCATGTACACATATGAATATCTAACAAGTCTCGTGTAATTACAATGCACAATAAAATATAGAAAAATAATCTTCTATCTTTGGCCAATGGTTTATATATTTGCAAAATGGGTATTTAAGAATTCAATCTTATTAATTAGTATAAGTTAATTTTCTTATAAGTGCAATGATATTATTTTAATGTTAGATCTCACTGTTGGAGTTCTGGGCAGCTATCAACAGGGAGTATTACATGAATTTAGGAGATACTGAGCCTTGTCATTTCTGTTTTGAAAACTTTCACATTCATCAGTGGTGGCCTCATGGTCTCCAATAATTTAAATCCTGCACATTCCATTTATGTGAAAAACTCCTACTGTTTTAGAAGAATCTCAAGCATAGTTGTGACAGGTGGCTGTGTAATTCAAACAGGCTGTGATAGTTTTCAGGTCAAACAATGCAGACTTTACTTTCTTAGAGTCTCCTTTGACGCAGATGTTGCTTCCTGTTTTATTGCCTAAGCTTTTTGCCTGTAAAAACTATTTTTGTTTATTTCCTACAAGTGTACCTTGAGGCAATAGCAATAGGGAGGGTTAAATCTTTATTTTTCACTGTCAAAACTCATAGCCTATAAAATATCAATTTTTTCCTTGAAGAGACATTCACAAATCCCTATCTTTTCTACCATGGAGTTAGGAACTTGATATAGTGGACAAAGATTACTCACACTTTCTTGGAACCTGGATTCCAATGCATGGGTATGCCTTGGTATGTGGTACAGAGTTAGGATGTAAGCAATAGAAACTAGAATGTCCTTTACAAACCTAGGAACAATTTTATTTGTAATATTTCTTTTTGAGGCCATGTAAATTTTAAAAAGGGCTAAACAGATATAACAACATTAGTGAAGTGATGAAAGGGAAATATTTTAGACAGTTTATCTGCTAAAGGGATGTTTTAATGAGCTTTTTCATTACTAAGACCCAAAGCCTGACATGAACAATTAGAGGAACAAAAGTTTATTTGGAGTTCACAGTCTCAGAGGTCTCAGTCCCAAATCTGTAGCTCTAGGCCCAAGGTGAGGCAGAACATCTTGAGGAAAAGGTCCAGTGGAGGAAAGCAGCTCAGGACTTGGCCACTATGAAGCAGACAGGGCTCCACTCACCAAGGACAAAATATAATCCACAAAGATATTCCCCCAGTGACTTCTTTCATCCATCCATATCCTACCTCCCTACAGTTACAACCCATTTAATCCCGTATCAGTCCATTGATTAAGTTACAACTCTCCTAACCCAATCATTGTGCCTCTGAAAGCTCTTGCATTGTCTCACATGTGAGGTTTTTTTTTGGGGGGGACACCTCATATCTAAGCCATAACAAGAGCCAAATGTTATTTTTTACTAGAAATGGACCTTACACAATAGGGATAACATAAGCTCCGTAGGAACAAAAATTTAGGGCAAACATTTCATTCCAGTTTTCCCAAAACTGTCCAAGTTTTAGTACCAAGAGCATCACATTCACAGAACCCCGAGTCCTAGACAAAGTGGCAGTGTTGGTCACCCATTTCTGTCCTTTCTCTGCACTGCTTTTACCTCTTCTTCCATAGTTTAACATTCTAACAAAAGCAAACTCCATTTTAATTAGCCAATAAGTATTTGTTCAAATTAGATTGTGTTTACAACCTACACTGAGCATGGGTTGAGAGGATATACTGTGATAC
This sequence comes from Geosciurus inauris, assembly GCA_004024805.1. Lineage (NCBI taxonomy): Eukaryota > Metazoa > Chordata > Mammalia > Rodentia > Sciuridae > Geosciurus > Geosciurus inauris. The sequence goes on along the minus strand of PVHX01000873.1, from coordinate 94,582 downwards.
CCATTTTCCAAGACCCTTTGAAGTATCAGTTCAAAGACGTCAGCCTTTCTCAAATATAATGTAGGAGCTATTTTTCACCCTGAGAAACTCAAACTTAAATCTGCAAATGAGTGACTTAGAGCATAAACTAATGAGTCTGTGAGAAGATAACCGCCAAATTGCTCCACAGCATGCTAGAAGGCTACTTAAGAAACTACTGTGAGTTCTTGCTGAGCCAACTTATCAGGACTTTTAGAAATGAAAGCGCCTAAAGACAACCTTTCTGGACCCGATACAGCAAGCCTTCTTACTGGGTATGTGTGCACTAGTTATAAAGCCAGGCTTGAAGAGAGTGCTCTGCAGAAGCAGAGGAAATCACTCTCTGTCAGTGGGCTAAGGCACGCACCCTCCTTAAATCCTACCTCCAGGTTGAAGTTGACAGGAAAAGCTGTGGAAAAGTTACTATTTTATCTGGAGAGCTGAGCAATTCCAGAGAATGTAATAGTTTTCGGTATAAATTTACAGCACAGCAGCCATCAGAGATAGATAACTTAGTAGGGGTCCAGTAAGTTCAGTTATTCTGAATATCTCGGGTGCTAGAAAACTATGAGCAAGACAAGCACAGATGTTGTTCCTTAGGTGACTTATGCTGACAGAATTTGCTTTTTTTTATTCCCAGTGTCAAATCAGAAAAAGGACACTTATTGCAGTGTAGGTGGAGGGGGGAATCAGAACAGATCCAGAGTCAACAAACTTGAAAGCCTCTATTTCAGACTCCTCTGCTTCAGCATAAAAAGCATGGTTTCTTTGAAGATTAATAAGCCATATGAATGCTATAGGGAGATGTTTTGCATATGTAAAGCAAACGTTTCCATGAAAACAAATCTAGGGGACTAAAGTAAACTTCACTCAATATGCTTAGAGTTGAAATAAAAAAAAATCAACAAAGGCAAATAGTGCATTTATTCAAGACTTTTCTTTGTCATAGAAGACTTTCAGTTCAAACTGTTGGAGTCTAAAATCAGCAAATTAATTTTTAGTAGGTATGTTAAGCAGGCCAAGTGTATGAGAAACATACTTGACACCGGTACATCCATTTAGTGATTTCACCTGTGCAAAAGAATTAGGAACAGACCCCAGTTTTGCTTAGACCTTTACCTCTTTTCTATTTATGAAATTTCTGCAAAATTATTTCTCAAAACAACTGTTCTGACAGTTGCTGAAGAGGTATTGCTCCAATTGTTCCCAGCAAAATAATACACTGGATTTCATTTATAGAAGATGGTCAGGAGGAGTCTGTATTTATCCTGGACTATACTCACTCCTGAGAGTGTTTTTCCCTACTTAATCATCCATTTCGATTTGTTCTCTTATAATGTGGTTCTTATTATTAATAGGAAATTGCTGAAAATTAACATTAATTAAATGTTGCAAACTAGAAAATATTTTACTGAATAAACAACCTAAAAAAGGACTAATGAGATTCTGAAATTTTATTGTTAATGTTACTAAAAACAACAAAATTTTGTTCAGGTAAATGTTCGCTATACTTTTGACACTGACACCTTGTTTATTTGTTTAATAAATAATTTTACTTATTAAAATTTCATAAGAAATGCTATCTCTTATAGTTTGAGATTATCAAGGGGTAAAGCTGAGAACTGCTTCCAAAGTCTTCTATGCATGATGTTGTTTTTATCAATAGTTGAAAATATATGAACTTTAAGAGTAACTTGAATGATTTATGATCATTAGCAAGGAAGCAATTTGAATTCAAATTTTAGGTCAGAATGAAAAGTAGCACTCAGATAACCTGAAACAGTTACATATATGAACTTTGTTATTACTCTGAACTCTCTCACCTTGAATAGTTTTGTGCCCTATGATTTATTTTATAAACAGTGTGATCAAGGTATTAGTCATTCATCCATTAGGAATGTAGTAGAGGGCAGTGCAATGGGTAAGCTCACCTGTCGTGTATTGTAAACCACACTGTATTAACAAATTGAGGTAGCATTAAAAAACCACATAAGCTGAGGACATAAAGGTGGTAAACATGCAGGTGGTGACAAGTAGAACGTGAGAAAGATCCAGGTTTTCCTAGAAATGTCAATATCTATGTATGATTGTTAAAAACATATGTACATTTATATAAATAGTTTTTCTCATTGATGAAGGATTTCATGTACTCAATATAATTATGATTGCCAGATGCTTTTTTTTTTTCTTAAAATATTAGCTCAGGATATTTTATTTTCACTTTTCCATATTGGAATATATTTTAATTTGTATCAGTTTAATTCATTTAGCTAGTTTTGGGCTGTCAGGTTTTAAATTAGACACATTTATTTTCATTATTTCCTTTTTCATATTTTAAACATTTTAAAGTTATGAACTTTCTTCTGACTATATCTTTGACCATAATCCAGATGTTCTCACATTAGTTTTTCCAAATTATTTGCTATTTTTTCCTGAATAATGGCATTTTAAAAATTGACCATCATATGGCCATTTAAAATGTACAAATATTATGTCTCAAAAAAAATTTTTCTTGAGGAAAAAATCAAAGAATGAGACCTTTGAGGGAAACATATGACTTAAAATGACTCACAAGGAAATACAAAACTCAAGCTAGCCTGTTTACCTAAAGACATTAAGCAAGCTATTGATATTATTGGGAATTACACATAGCTCAGAAAAATAGAGTATTCAATAAGGTGTGCTCACGTGAACCTTCTAAAAGCTGAGATGTCTTTAGTACTCAAGTTTCTGACTTTTCAAAATTAAAAATAAAATGTGATTTTCTTTACCAGATTGCCTAAATTTGAACTAAACCTAACAGAAATGAGATTAGAAATGTAGGGAATCACTAGAGACGTATTACATGAATAAGGATGAAAAAATTCAGAGTAATATAAAATACTCTTAATAGATCTAAGCATATCTGAAAATTCTAAGTATCTAAAGGAGCATTAATAGTTGGATGTGAACTGACTGTTGTTGGAGTGTAAGAGTGAGCTGCATCTCATCATGCAGGTGGAAGTAAGAGAAACAATTACAAAATAGAGATTGAATAGCAGGGCTGACTGATTTAGCATCAATATCTGAAAATCACTTGAGTTCTCCTAATATAACTAGTAAAAAATGTGAAAAAATGCAAGAAGATTTTGCTCATAACAGCACACAAAATGTAAAACACCCTGGGATAAATGTACTAAGATATTCATAAGGACTACACAAAATTAAAAAAAAAAAAAAAAACTAAGACATTTTCCTGGAAAAAGAAGGAAACACTGAAAAAATAGAAGTTGACTCACATGCTTCTGATAAAACATGAATCAATGACTTTTTCAATATCAAGAAGACATCTCTGCATTTATTGCAATACTGTTGTATTTATTTCAGTACAGGCTAAGGTGGTGTAACCAACATCAAAATATAGTGACTAGAGTAACAAAGACATTTATTTCTTCTAACAATTCAAAAGACACCCAAGAATGTGAAGATGGTTCTTATATCTTGGCATATAACTTCAAAATTTGCTCTAGCTTTTGTTATTTCCCAGTAAGGTACAAGCAGGAAACAGATGCTAGGGAAAGTAATCTTTAAAGAGCTGTCTCAAGATTTGCACACATATCATTGGTAAGATCTTGGTCACATTGCTATATATGGCTGCAAAGTAGTCAAAGGAATGGTGTCCATAGCTGTTAAAAAGCAGATTTGAATATCTACATTCCTACTAACAAATCAACTCAAAATTTAGTTGCTTGAAACAATATTGGTCGTTATTTTTCAAACTTCCAGAGGATCAGGAATTTGGAAATGGTTCTGCTGGTTAATTTTGGCTCAGCCTCTCTCTGCTTGTATTTGGAAGGAATCTGTATATAAGAGAGAGTTAAAAAAAAAAAAAGCTATGGTGTGTGGAGCAGCTGTTGGCAGATGAGACACTTCTGTATTTTTTTCCTTGAACTTTTCCATGTGGTCCCTTCGCATGGACAAGTGAATGCTTCTCTGAAGCATTTCTGATATGGGCTATTGTCTAAAAACACACCAATATTCATTTAAAATTAAGAACAAGAAAGTTTAATAAGAAATACCTATCATTTAGAAAAGAAGTCTGAAATTATTCATGGTCAGTCATTCAGTAGCTATGAGAGAATATGGAGGTTTGTTAACTGACCTGAGTGGTAAATTCCTGAGATTTGGCTTGTTAATGTATTTGGCAACATAATTCCCTCAAACTTTAACAGATTTTGCTCTGCTCTGTTCTAGTTTTCTTTTGGTTATATTTTCAAAACTTTTGTATCTCTTTTTAATATTGGATGACTTTTGAGTTTAGATCATCATTTCTATTCTGCTCTGCAATAAGGAATCCCTCATGATCTGTAATCATGAGTTCACTTGGGAGAGCAACATTTATATCTGATCTTTGCTTCCACACTGCCTTTGGGCAGTAATCTTAGTTACTGCTATTTCCATATAGAAGAAGTTGGAACTTCCAATTGCTTAGGCCTTAAATTTCTGGACATTGAATTTGAATTCTTGACCTCTGGCAAACAGAAGCTCCTTAATCCTAGCTTGTTTTCTTTCCATCTTTGCTTACAAACTGTTCAATTTGGGGTTGAATGTCCCTTGCACTATGTATTATTAAAACCAATGAGGAGTAGCCATCTTATGTTAACTTTCTGTTTTCTCAACCAGTTCTCCCAAAATGACAGACCTGGTAGGTCTTGAGACTAATTTACTGGTGATCACAAACAAGTGTTCTGTCAAACATTTTACCTTGTCATCAAATGAGTGACCAAATTTCAAGTCAAAAGTACTGTATCTTCCTAATTTTTAAATAATTGCTAATAAATTCTAGGTATTTTGTCAATTTCTCTCATTTCAGAACACAATTCTGTTTATTAGCGTTGGGGCCCAAGTGCAAGGGGAAAAAATACACACACACACACACACACACACATACACACATATATACATGCACACATATATGCACACATACATGCACACACACAGATATATATACATATATGTACACACACATACCTTCTTTAAATAAAGAAGATGGTTATATCTCTCTCAATTATCCATTAAGAAATGAGTGTCATAGCTAGATGTGTTGGTACAGGCCTGTATCACTTCTAATCCCAGCAAGTCGGGAGGCTGAGACAGTAGGATAGCAAGTTCAAAGACAGCCTCAGCAATTTAACAAGACCCTAAGCAATTTAATGAGATTCTGTCTGAATTTATACCTATTAGGAGTGTATAGTTTCTAACAAATGAGTAAGAAAAAGAATGCCTAAGGATATAAGTCACAAAATAATACACAGAATGTTCTGTGAACTTATGAGAAATGGCAAACCTTTCCAGTTACTGTAGAAACAATTAAAACAATTAGACTTTTTTAAAATTTATTTGAAGGTAACAAATTGAAATATATAATATTGTAAGTTATGATAACATGAAATAATTCATGTATTGCTGCAAGAAGTTTAATTTTATGATTTTTGTAGACTATCATGGCAATATATAGCAAAATCTCTAAAATTTTCATCCTCTTTTAATGATCAATAAAAAGTCTTCGGGTGTTATGGAAACAAAATTATACAAGTTTATAAAAATATACCTATAAGAAAGTTTATCAAACTTCTTTTTACAAAAACAAAACACTATAACATCCTAACAGTCCTCAACAAGATGACATGAGACACATGCATAATATGAAATCCTGGCATAATTAAAATATGTTCTCTATATTGCATATGTATTTGCACAGAATGATATCAGTGATTTTAAGTGAAAAATTTACAATATCATAAAGAATATGCATGTGTACATTCATTTATGTATGCACATAGATGTGTTTGAGATGATAAGAATCTGAAGAATTTTATGGATTAGGGAGAAAATTAATTATTTTAATTAAATCAACTAGCTGAATCTGGAATTAAAAGGATATTTGTAAATGAATGTCCTGCTAAATACAATTATCTATGTAATTAAAAATGAGTATAAAGGAAATCTTTTTGATACATGTGTTTTATTGAAATTGTACTTAATTACATTATATCAGTTAAATTATATCTGAATTAAAATGTAGTAACATGAAACTGAACACTAATCATTTTCATTCATTGGTAACACATGATTTTATGAGCTTTCAACATTCATTCTGAGAGAAAAATCTTAAATAAAAATAATATATGTGTGTGTATATGTAAGTATGTGTATTTAAGTCAAATACTGAGTGCCTTTATTTTTAAGTATCAGCCAAGACTCTGTTGCTGTTCAACAGTTTGGCTAAAATTAACCCCTGTCATTTATTCTGTATTATCCATCTTTAGTTTGAAATATACAAGGTACATCTAGCTAAGTGAAAGCTTGATAACCTAATGTAACAAGCTTGAACATCAGAAATCAGCCAAAATCTTTTATGTGACAATTGGCTCACAAATGTCTGCTTGGGCAGATGGTGTTGGTTTTAAAAGAAAGACATAGTTTGCCTGGAGAATTTCAGAGAAATCTGGGCATCATTTTCAGATTCTGGTAAAGGAGAAAGGTGTCATTTCCTTGACAGCCCCAGCGGTTTCTCTGTTACTGTTTGTATGACAGATGCCAAGAACAGATTGATGTGTAAAGAAAGGCGAGGTACAAGAAAATCTTACATTAAAACTCATTAGCTGAAGTTAGACATGCTCTGCAGGGAGCCTCTCGGAAGCATTTTTGATGTATAGGGAATGTTAAACATTCTTAATATATGTGCGTTTTAATGTGCTGGGACTAGATTTACTATGTGGGCTTGCCTGAATGGGAAAGGAAACATTGTAGCTCAATGACAAGTAGATTTCTATGTAGCAAAATTAATTAATCTTAAATGCAACTTTCAATATAAAACACATTTGTTTCATATAGGAATCTTCTTTCTGCCTGAAGAACTGAAACCTAATCACTAATCTGCTACTGTGGACAATTTTAAAACAAAGCACTACTGAACAAATAACATTATGAAAAAAAGTGAAAGCCATATTTTTATGTTTTCATCATTTTTTTTTTCATTTTCTCCAGGGTTATTTCTATATATGGATGTCTGATTAAATTGTGAAAATAAAATAATATATTTGGCAAAAATTTTTGTGTCATTGATCCAGAATATGTGTAAGAATGTTTTCTTTCCTAGTAAAAGGGATTGAGAAACGTTTGCTATTAATACAGAAAATAGTTGCTCACGTTTATAGATTTATAGATTTCTGATACCTACATACTGGTTGAATGAGCATTTTATTCACAAGATGAACTAAGTTCTTCAATATATAGTGACACTCCAATGTCAGTCATGATTACAACTGTGCAAAGACCATACAGCAATGATTAAAGTCAATCTGGTGCTCTACATTAAACGTAATCACAAGTCCTAGGTCAGCAAAAGGCCATGAGACTATAGCTGCTGCCAACCATAGAGGAGAACTCATAAAATGCTGGGTTACATTTACAAATGCAAAATGTAAAGACTAATATGTCTGAATAATTAAATGTGCCTATTCACAAAAAGAAAAGCTTGCATGAAGACTTTGAATAGATACAAAATAGTTACAACCTTAGATTGTCTAAGGTAAATGTTAATGCATAATAACCTCATAAAATTATTTTCATCTTCAATTTCCTTTCTAATTAGCTATTCTGAATAATATTCTCCTTAGTAATAGCTAAATAGAGTTTGCTTATTTTTGTTTCTTCTCTGTTGCCTTTTACAATCACATTGCTGGTCTGGGGCTGTAGCTCAGTGGTAGAGTGCTTGCCTAGCATGTGTGAGGCACTAAATTTGATCCTCAGCCCCACATATAAATAACAAATGAATAAAATAAAGATCCATCAACAACTAAAAACATATTTAAAAAATTAAAAATAAAAAAAATAAAATCACACTGCTCTCTGTAGACAGTGGATTCATCAGGTTTTAGTAAGTGTGTCATCATGATCCCTCTAACGATGTGTCTCCTCAAAAAACTGCCTCTTCTCTTGCCACCACATATTGTTTGGTTTAGCTCTCCTTGGTATGAGATCATGCTACAATTCTCATACTTCCATATGACATCTTGACTTTTTCTCACACAAAACTGCTTTCATTACGGAGCCTTATTTCTCATGTAACTGTTACATGCTACAATATTTATTGCCATTATTTACTAAGACCTTGACTATTTCCTTGACATTAACACTTGGATAAATTGCTGTGAATGCTCATGTGATTGACACAGAAATCCAAAATTGTTGGATCTTCTCAATACCAAGAACCTCAGAATCGATCAACTTTGGTCATCTGACCCTTTGTCCTCACTCTGAGCACTGTTTTCCCTTAAAACTGCACTGACTTAAATTGACGTATGAAAATGTCTGACTACAGATGTCTTCCTTCTTTCATTGCCTTACTCCTTAACACACATTTGATAAGGTCATTCTGATATCTTTCCTATGAGCTTCCCTTTATAGCTCCATTGATCATTTCCTTTATGGCTTTATTTCCTTCGTGAAATTTCAGCTAAGATCCCACTGCCTTTCTCATGTTTTTCTGAGCCAACTTCTCTGAAAATGTTCACCATTTACCATCTTGAAGCATACATTTCCAAGGCTTAGAGTTGCCTCATGAAATCACATAACAATGTGTGTGTGTGTTTGTGTTGCCACTAAAAATAATTTCAATATCCTTTGGGCTCACAGTATTTATCAGCTAGCACTAGCCAACCCACCCTATTTACAGTGGCTATTTTACAGCCTTTCTAATGAAAAGAGTTAAGGTTATCTAATGGTTCATGTACATGTAAAGTCTGGCCACTGATGATCAATCTTTAGCATACATGAAGATGGGGACTGGTAATTTGATTTTCCAATAAGTTCCCAGGTGTGAGAACCACAATTTATTAAGCACTAGTCTAGAAATAGAATTTTCTTCAAATGCATTTGTTACAGATGCTCAAAGTTATCAGAATTATATATACAACAGAATAATACTTATACATATATATATGGTTTTTCCTCCTCTTTTCTCCCTTGGTGTTGGGTTCACTTTTCAGTCAATATCTTCTCCCACCCATGAGAGAAAAAAAAACTTTGATACCACAGTTGTAGGATTAAACACATTTTAAAACTCATACTCCTAGAGGAAAAAGACTATCTTCTTATAAGAATCTGGGAAATGAACTGAGTTCTGTTACCAGGAACCAGAAGGAACCCACAAAGAAAGGACACTGGGTAGACTGAGTTGTGGTATTTGTTGTGTGTCTCATTGCCAAGCTCTTAACACATGCCTACATGCTACTTCCCATGATCTGAGCAAATCCTCTTAATGATTTAACACAAGAGGAAAGGTTATAAACCAAGCCATCACTCAACTCTTGACCCAAACATGTAATAAAACAGATGTACTTAGGACCTGTAGAGTATGTGTGGCGAAAAAGGTAAGAGGAAGGGGAAAACAAGAAAAAGAGTACTGGGAAGGAATAGCACAGCCCATATTAAAATAAGTTGTTTTCTCTAGAGTGAGGAAATTATTGGATCATGTATATGGCATCACCTCCTTTTCTTCAATTTGCAAGGAAAATGTTTCCTTTTCAAAACACTAAAAAAAGAGATTGTTCCCAGAACCTTCATATTTCTCTATTTGTACCCTCATTCTTTCTAACAGCTTTTAATAAGACTATAAATTAAGTCAAATCTATCCAATTTACCAAGTATGATTGCATGTTTATGAGTTCAAGCAAATATTAGCTTACACTGAACCTGCTTTTATAAAAAAAACTAAATGTCATGCAGATATTTATATAGCAATAAATATTCATTTATTTCCTCATTTTAAAGGCTGAATGCCATTTCACTCTATAAATTACACCATAAATTATTTAAAAATTGTTGAATATTTTGGTTGTGTCCAGTGTTTTGTTACTACAAACAATGTCCAAAATAACATGTGTATTTATATATTGTCATATTTATCTGTTGGTTAGCATACAATTTTAGATGTGGGCTAGTGACCACACTGCTCCACCCAAAGCACTGTTGGTCTCAACTATCATCCTACACTTAATATTACCATCTTTCTAAGGTTGGCTTATTTACTAAGTATAAATTGTACTATGGTGTTAATTTGTTTTTGTGTATTTGTGAACATTTTATGCTTGAAAACCTTTACAGATGTCTATGGTCATTTTTCTACTTGGCCTTTTTATTCATTAGGGATGTTCCTAATAACAAAAATTATGGACATTTATTGAGGCTTATAATGTAGCAGGTTTGTCTGTGTATAAGCATATTTCATTTAATCATCACAATAACCTTATGAGTGTGTACTGTGATTAACCAAATTTTATGAATTATAATCCAAGCATAGATAGGTTAAATCCTTTCCTAAATGTCACACTGAAATTAGCAAACAAAGCCAGAACCCAAACATACATCTGCCTGAGACCAAAAGCATGTGCCCATCATTTCTGTTGACTTTTTAAATTGCATATCTTTCTTACCCACTACTATGGCCTTTTTGTAGGCCTTCTTTATATCTTATCTGGATTCCTGGGGCAATCTTTTATTCTGGTCTTACAGGTCTCAAAGTTATCAGGCACCATATATCTGAGTAGATCTTTCATGATATAAATCTGATCCACATTCCCACATGGAAAACCTCAAACTACTTTTAAAACCCACAAATAGCAACATCTCTGACCTTGCCCACTGCATAAAATCTTCTCAATATTACTCATTCAATTCTCCAACATAATCTAGCAACTAATGTTCAGTGTTTTTTGGCCCTCTGTTCAAGGATTCATATAGGAATTTTTATAAAAACCCCACCAACTGACCCCAACACATACATCCTTAATTCTATCAATGCCTTTCATCAGTCATACCTAACCTGCTCTATAAAGCGAGTCTTAGCCACCACTCTTTTATCTGTTGAGACTCCTGCTTCTTAATACCATCAGAACTCTACCATTTCATATCTCAATCACTTTAACAATTTTTGTCAACCTTGAAGCATGATAGATTAGGGATCTTTGTCCCAATCCTCACTCTACCCCAATAAGCAGAGCTAACATGAAGCTAAGGACCTCCCTTTCGTACTTCCCCATTGATGTTATTGGAGGGTCTAATTTCCCCAAAGTATAAACAGCAAGATTCCATTTTTTCAAGAAGATTGCCCAACTGTATGAAGGAGCATAAGCAGTGACCCCCAAGTTTGAATTATAGTAACCTAAGAGGGATAATTCCCCTACTTAAGACCTCATAGGTATTATTTGCATATCATGCATCTAATGTAAAACCTAATAAAAACCATTTGGCGCATGTGCAATAGGTGCAGGAGTCTATTAACCACCCCTCATTTAGAATAAACCACTCTTGCAAAAAGCCCACCAAAGTGGAACAAAGAACTCAAAAGGGCATATGAGCTTAGTCCCCGCTCTAAGCCAGTGGGCAGCTGTCTTTGTATACCCCAACTGTGTATGCTCCTGCAATAAAGTCTCTTTAACAGCTTTTCTTTATCTTGGCAAATTCTTTTCACCACCAATAATTGGCCAGCATCCAAATCCCAGGACATACCTCACTATACTTGAATTTGATTTTGAATAACAGAAAATCTGTCCTATTCATTCTATATTCTAAATTCCTAGGAAAAACATTTGTACATATTAATATTTTTGATTAATGAAGGATATAGCAAATAGATTTAATGAGGTTACTGTCTATCCTCCTCCTAAGGGTTGAAAGATACAACAAATTCATTACTTTATGCAGCCATTGGTTTATATTTTTATAGGTTTTTCACTTCATGGACACTTCTATCATTTAAAAACATTTTGAAATACACAACAATATCATTTTTAATAATTCAATACACCAAAATAAAAGAAACAAAACCCTCTAAAACTAAGCAACAACAATAATGCCAAAATCATGGAGAGGAGTTTGATTAATTACCAAATGAAGCTGCTTTTGCGTTGTATTCATTTCAGTTCCTACTTCCAAATAATTTAACATTTTTAAAAGGTCTATCATTTAAATGTCACTTCTCATCTAAAGTATAATAGTAAAGATGCATATTTGTTTATCGTGAATTCTCTGTAAAGTTTTAATGTGAAAAGGCAGTTTTAAAATAGTTTGCAGAAAGAATTGTTTCATGTATTTACTTTTGTTATTTAAAATCTTTAAAGCACTTTATAAAAGATGCACCAAAATGAATTGTTTTAGTAAACACATGTACACATTAAATTATTGAGCTATCTGTGCATAATTTAGATAATTGCTTTTAGAAGATACACTGTTTTGAGAGAAGTCTATAAAAGAGAGATTAAATACCGTGGATTCTTAGACAATTTTGTTTCCAAAAATTTGTGTCATGTTGTGATAATTTTTATAAAACTTTCAATAGTAGGCCAACTTGCCAGTGCCATGGTAAAGAATCTATGCTTAGGAAAATTGTCCCATTTCTTCTTCAGATTCCTGGAGACACTTAATTACAACTAGTCGATTTTACTTTAAGAGATATTGTATTCAATTTGAAATATCAATATGACAAAAAAAGGCTTTCCTCTGTGCTACAGGAAAATAGTTGGTCAAGTCAGGTAATGAATGAGGGAGAAGAAGGATGGTCGGCAAGCAGAAGGTGGTCAGCCTGGCATTTGCAAACTGTAGATGCCTCAGCACATGAACCAGTTTTTAGGTCAATATCCATGGAAGTGATCAATTCAACAAGAAGACTGATAGGTCTGCAATTCCTTATAAACAAACAGGGGTCACATGCACACTAAAAATTTAGAAAACTTCGGATTTTAGCAAAATAACATGGAAAATATGTGTTATGGTATATGACACCTCAAGGGAGTCTGGAGCAGCATCCTATAAATAAACATATTATTGCTTATTCATATGTGTCTTTTAAATTACCATAGAATAAATGAAGACTATAATAATTCACATGTAAGTTTTGGTTCAGCAAATGATTTCCAGTGAAGTTAGGTTGTAAAAAAAACCAAATTAAAATTAAAATAAAAGCAATGTTAATAAAATAACTAAAAATCAAAATAAAACAAGCTTTTTAGGCCTCAAAGTTCAGGTTTTAAAGTTCTAAATGAAGGATTGTGGTACTGAGCTCTGTGCTTGTTTTTCCAATGTCAAGATGATACACAAATTCTTTTCTGAGGATAAAAGATTCACATTATTAAAAAAGTTAGAGGCTATGTCACTATAACATAGGATCCAAAGCTTCAAATTTGCAATTCAGGTAGTATGATAACAACAGTAAGCTATTAAATCAATATACAGGCACAGGGCAGTTAAAGTAAAAGTATATGTGTAAAAGTATGTAGGACATACTTGGTAGGCAAAATTCATAAAAACCAAAAAATGTTTTTTACTGCATTTGTACAGGTGTGTATAGTTTGAAAAAAGAGGCACCAGATATTGTGACAGATCCAATCTCCATTTACCTCTGAGGTTTTGTGGATGAGACTGATCTTTGTGAAGATAATGACAGTATTTGATAATTGCCATATAAATAAATTTCAACTGCTGTGGAATTGGAGACAGAAATGTCGATTTTGCCTGAGGACGAGAGAAGGGCTGACCAAGGAAGTTTCATTTGAGTTAAGGTTGGTAGATGTCTTGTCCTCCAGTCGTATGGCCTAAGGACTCAGTGCACTTTTGTGCATGGGTTAGGGGACTGAGACTTTAGACGCCTTATTGTGCATAGTGAATCTGGGTGAATCACTGACAGTAGCTGGGTTTGTGCATAAATGCAAATGAACAGACCTGTGTAGAAACCACATTGCCTCTGGTCACAGCTGTAGTTATTTCATGAGTACAGACACTTTGTTAACTGCTTGGATTCCTATCCAATGCTTTCTCCATATGCTAACCCTGTTCTTATATTTCTCTCATTTGTATTCACCTACATGTTTGGTCTTCTTGGATAGAGTTAGATATGAAATGTGACTTTGAATCTATGGAAATGATTGAAAAATTTGTGTTAATATTCTATTTAATTATGTAATAGCCATGGAAATGATGTAATAGCCATAAGAAGTACTGGAAAGCACTCTGGTCAAAGTTTGTATTCACTTCCCCCAAAGCACAACTCAATTAATAGAACTTCTAAGCCTTGTTTTCTCATCTGTAGATACTGCAACAATTTCTTGTCAAAGAAAATAGAGGAACTCAAAATAGGCAACAGTTGCAAGTTACAATATTTGTTGAATCCAGTACATATAAAATAATAATAGAGGCAATCATCTTAAAGGCTGGCAGACAGCATACCAGCTGAGCCAAGGCAATGAAAAAAGAAAAAAATTTTTTTTTCAAAAACAAAAAGAAATTGGGAACTCGCCAACCTACTGGTTAAAAATAAAAGGCTCAGTTGGGAGCTAAATGGAGAGCATAGTAGCACTAGTCTGATACTCTGAACAAAATAAAAAATAAAAAATAAAAATAAAAATAAACCAAAAATCTAAGTCAAAGAACAGAAGGAAAATATAATGACAGACCCTGAGACCTTAAACACATCCATAAATTCTAAGGGGTTGAGTGATTTTTTTTTTTTCAAAAGATGATCTTTAGAATGTTTTCCTATCAATCGGAACAATGTAAAGGAAAATATATAGCATCTACCAACAAGAGCTTGATATTTTGTTTCTTAAATCGACTATTGAACATTTATCTAGATGCATGTCCTAAGGATCTATGGTAATTTTTTGTATAGCTCATGAACCCGCACCATTTGACAAAGCACTGAAGTTGCTGGTCTTGTACTTATGTTTAGCCATTGTTTAATATTGAATAAAGGATGGAAACAAATTAGTATGTTCTATGAAAGAATGCTTCAGACATTTAGATAATTGGTGACTCTTGAAGCTATATGCCTATTTACTTCCTTTAGAGCATTCTCTCTTTATTTTCTTTTTCTTTCTTTTTTGAAGTACATTGCTATAGCTTAAGAAATTACTGGGTGTTATTATTTTGGATTATTGCACAATCCAGTCTATTAAGACTATCATCCTTCAGCATACTTGGTTCAGTGATGGTACAAAAATAAGAATTAGTTTTAGATATTTTAAATTTTATTTGAGATAAATATTATATTTTGGACTTTCATATTTAATACATGTTTAATTCAGATTCTTTCTCTAAAAAAATAAAATCACAGACATTCAGGAAAGTACCACTTAAGAAGCTACCAAATGGTATCTACTATAATAGCAAATTGAAAGACTTTTAAAGTGATCCTAGTTATAACTTTCTTAAACGTATTTTTGCAAAAATTCACTAAAGCATATTCATTGGCAGGTAGTAGAGCTTCTATAAATTAAAAATGCCTTTTATTTGCTAAGTAAACTTGGGCAAACTAGGTTCCCCTTTGGGCCTCAATGTTTTTCTCTATTCAAAATCAGTGTTCTCAGTGAAATTACCAGAATAAAAACAGATCATAGAATCTCCCTCTCCAAATTCTGACAAATATAAAAATGTAACAGTGGAGTTTAGCCAAAAATTTGTTACAGTACAGTTGTTTCCTCTAAAATAGCAGATAAGCAAAGAAAATGAAAATTTCATCATACAGTGGATCTCGACTCGGTACCAAATCCCAGAGGCTTCACTGGGTTAAAGAAGCCAGTAGAAAACTCCTCCCAAACACACACAATAAATTAGGAGAAATATGGAGTGGATAAATACATGAAAAAGCACCTCAAAGAACCTCCTGCATATCACTGAAGGTATATCTCAGCATCCCAGGGCTTCAGCAGTACATGTAAGAGAAAGTGCTTGCTGCCTTCTAGCTCCAATGCGAAACTATCTAGTTTCAGGTGTATCCCCCTTAGAAACAGGATACTCTGTTCAATTTAGTTAATACCTTTTTAGAACATTTATCATCATCACAAAAAGACATCTGAGTACATGTTCTCAAAAGAAAAATTTTTTAAAAAAAGAAAGATTGTTCATGGCCTTAGGTTAGCATTCTCTGGGCCACCACTCCTATGCCCCAGGATTACTGGGGCGGAGAAGGAAGCTAGGACAGATTTCAAGATATAACTTACATATTTCTTTCCTCATGAGTTTGGGGAAAGTCAAGGGGAAACTGAATTTTCTAATTTTCAAATAAATGATATGTTATCTATTGATATAAAGTTAAGAGAAGAGAATAGTAGATAAGCATGCCCTTTAAAAAAAGATGCAGAAGCATATAGTTTAGAAGAAAATATAAGTCAAGAAACATAAGGAAGCATGAGAAAATGATGAATTTAAAAATAATACAGTTTGAACATATAACTCAGTGGCATAGAGCTTGCCTGTAGCATGTGCAGAGCCCTGGGTTTGATCCCTATTGTATGCATACATATATATACAGACAATAAAATCAGGAGTCAAGGTGTTAATTTCCTTTTTTTTTTATAGCAAGGGATTTATTGTTTATGATCAAAACAGAGTGTATCAAATAAGCACATGATGAATACAAGCTCTTGTCATATTTATTCTTTTAACCCAAGAGGAATCACTTACCTCCATAAACAAAACTGTTGATTTTCTTAAAGTAAATCCTCCCTTCTGTGGTCAACATAACAGAAAACATGACGGCTGCCATCTCCTGAAGGTGGTATTTTATGACTTCATCGACCAGCTATACATGGAATCTTCATCACCAGCACAAAACTTTCTAGGCAAGAGGTCACAGCATGGGTCTGTTTACTCATAGATCACTGAATATATGTGTATAAATGTTAATCCATCTGCAGTCACATGCTTGGGAAAGATCTGAGACCACAAACTGGTGAACTATGATGGCAGATTGCTATACTCCTCCAGCTTCAGCTACCATTTCAGTTTTCCCCATACTTCTATTAAAAAATCATAATACCTGTTAAGATGATCAACTGCTTTAACTCCAGCTATCCTTGAAAACAGCTAAATAATTGTTCAACATCTACAGTAATTAGATAAATGCAAATTAAAACTACACTGAGATTTCATCTCACTTCCATCAGAATGGCAATTATCAAGAATACAAATAACAATAAATGTTGGTGAGGATATAGGGGAAAACTTACACTCATGTTGTTGGTGGGACTGAAAATTGGTGTAACCACTCTGGAAAGCAGCATGGAGATTCCTCAGAAAACTTGGAATAGAACCACCATTTGACTCAGATATCCCACTTTTAGGCATATACCCAAAGGACTTAAAATCAGCATACCCTAGCCATGTGGCCACATCAATGCTTACAGCAGCTCAATTCACAATAGCCAAACTATGGAAACAAGTAGGTGCCCTTCAACAGATGAATAGATAAAGAAACTGTGATATATATATACACACAATGGAATATTATTCAGCCATAAAGAAGAACAAAATTATGGCATTTCCTGGTACATAGATGGAACTGGAGACTACTATGCTAAGTAAAATAAGCCAATCCCAAAAAAACAAAGACTGAATGTTCTCTCTGATATAGGTATACTAACTCACAATAAGCAGGGGGAAGGGAAGAATAGTTCACAAAGATGAATGAAGGGAAGGGAGGGAAGATGGGAATAGGAAAGATAATAGAATGAATTGGACATACCTTTCCTATGTTCCTGTATGAATACATGACCAGTGTAACTACACATCATGTTCAACCGCAAAAATGGGAAGTTACATTCCATGTATGTATGATATGTCAGAAAACATTCTACTGTCATGTATAATAACTAAAAAGAACAAATAAAAAATTAAAATTAAAAATAAATTTAAGAAAGAAAACAACTAAATATGAAAATCCAACTTATTTTTCTTCTTGCCCTACCCTCTCCTTACCCTCTGCTTCCTCCTTACACTGCCACACTCTTTCCTCAACTTTTTATTTACCATTATCTAGACTCTGTCTTTTAGTCTAAACCTACACCTTAAATCCTAACTAAGCCTGTGTACACAATTTTCTCTGAACATCACTGACATAATTTAACTTTGGTTGTCAGACTCAGCACACTAAGTTCACCTACAGATCTCCTAAAGGGAACATGATATTCTCTCATCCTCCTACACTATAGGGACCATGGGAATCTGAGATGACACTGGCATACCTATTGGCATAGGTAGCTAATAGGCGTACCAATAACTACCTATTTCTAATTTCTGATATATATGCGACTAACCTAACATATAAACACTTCTCTGCTAAAAAGTTTATAACCTTAGACTACAAGCACCTTCCTTTGCTACTTGTGACTTGTTCAGTTTCCATCCCTTATTCACAATGGACATTGGTGTATAACTCATTCTCTATTTTAAGAACTTCAATCAGAATAAATGTGAAAAATCCATACTCTGCACTGAAAATGTCTTTACTAGGAACCAATCAATCTAAATTCTTCATCATTTTATATTCTGAGAAGTCCTAGGCATTGTCAATAACTCAGACTGTAAATTTTACCTCTAACATATCATTTTTGATCTTAATTTCTTTCTATTCATTTTCTAAGGAAATCTCCGATTTGACTGAAGGCTTGAGTTCCCTAATCTGAATCACATTTGTCTCCACCTGTCAGCTTTCTAGCTGGACAGCACCATTTGTAACTCAACAATTGCCTTGTACCCTGTTCTCCACTTATAACCATTTCCTTGGCCTCAATTTAGCTATTGAATACTTTGCATCTTCCACCATGACTACTTGTACTGTCGGAGAATATTACTTGGTAGGACGAGCATAGCCACTTCAAACTCAAATAGATATCTATCTATCTATCTATCTATCTATCTATCTATCTATCTATCTATCTTTAAACTTGCAATCCACCTGCCTCAGGCTCCCAAAGTTGCTGGGATTACAGGTATGTGCACTGTGCCCAGCCCAAATCTATATTCTTGATTTGTACTTACTACTTATAAGCAATTTTATCAATTTATGGTCAACTTCCTCTTTAACATTTCAGAGAAAGATCTTCCAAGGATTAACTATTCTTCTCAAATCCCTTTCTGAAGTTCTCTTCAGAACCCTGAAAGGCTGATCATTTTCCTCTACCTGGGAGTGAGACATATGGAGTCTTTATCATAACAATATTGATGTTAGCATCAAGTGTTTCTGAGGCTCCAAACACAAAGCTGTCACAGCATGCTTGGTCCTATATCATCCTATATGTCTTGGAAATACCGACTATGATGAATTACCAATTTTAAGATTGAAAATACTATATTTAATTTAAAGTAACATGAGAATGGACAACTCCAGGAGCAGAATTATGTCGAGAATGATGTCATTATCATTGTTCTATCTATTAATGGATTTCATTTTTGTAAATTTACACACTTGTTAAAACTTGGTTGTCACTTAATACTGGCAGTGTTTTTGCAGTCATTTAAGGACTTACAAAAAGGCAAAAAATTAGATTAGTCAGACACACATTTTGCAAACCTTGTGAATGAGATGACATCCTGCCTTCTGTTTGCAGCCTGCACACCCTAAACAAGAATTCTTTTATGATTATTTATTACATCTGTATTTTTGTAGTGGTTGTTGATTTGATTATATAAAGTAACCTCCAAGTGTGGTGTCGAAGTGTTGTCCATTTTTCCTAAGCACAAGAAGTCTGATGTGTCCCTTGCAAAGAAAATGCATATGTTAAATGAGTTTTGTCCAGGCCTGAGTTATAGTGCCATTTTCCATGTGTTCAATGTTAATGAGTCAGCAGTATCTATTAAACAAAACATCTTTAAGTAGGAATATACATAAAAGCAAAATTATATATAGTAGCTCTTTTCTAAAGATCAAAGATGTTGAGACCAAAGAATTGCATGAGCCTCACCTCAGATTTCCCTGGGAGCAATAGTTAATTCGGTTTCATGAAAACTTTATAACTACCCGAATAATAAGAATCTATCACATGTGAATATTAAGATCACAGAGATTGAAAGGTCATGATAAACGACCTGGTCTAGTGTTCTTGGTGGTAATACAAACAATGACTGCCCAGTCAGAAACAATAAAGACATGCAAACTACTGAGTTACTCAAAATTGTAGATGGATGAAATATGTTATGATAAACAATTTGTTTATTGGGCCATCAATCAGAGTCTCAGATGGTTTTCATGTCAACTTTCTGTAGGCAAGCCAACTGGCTTAGCAGGGCAAAACAGATGTCTTTCTTCCTTCCAGTAGATCATGAGTGCTTAATTGGAATAGGACAATTTAGGAGTAATGGTCTGTAAATAAAAATCACTGCATCACAAAACTGGCTAATCCCAAATATAATAGGGACTCAAATATATTCTCAACGGGCTACGAGGAAAATAAGTAGGGAATTTGAGTTTCTTAAATAATATCTCAATTTGAGTTATTCAAATAACTCAATTTTAGCACCAGGTAGTTTACTAAATTTTTTATTATCTATTTTAATCTTATTGTGTTTTTTTGATATCACCTTTATTATTTTCACTTATAGATGAAGCAATAGAGAAGTAAAATGTTTATGCCTAGATAATAAATGGAAGGATGTGAATTAGCAGTTGTTATTGTCTCACTTCAGAGATCATGTGCCTTTTTAATTAAAATTTGAAACTTTCTTTTTCTATTTGCTTCTTTGTTTTTGTTTATTTGTCTTCAAGGCCCTCTTTACAAACGTAACTCAAATTCTTTAAAATGTTTGAATAGTATTCTGAAACATAGGAAGAGTTAATATAAATTAACAATTATTTTCTATTCTGAACCATGGAGAGTTCATATAAAGTAACATAGGAAACACAGAAAAATAATAATGTAAAGTAACATAGAAAACATAGGAAAATAATTATTATTATAAAATAGTATTATTATATATGTTATAACTTTCTTTTAAAACTTTGTTGAATTATATAATCATATTATTTTATATTACCTTATTTTCACTTGGTTTGTATTTTACCTATGGTGAAAGTATAATTAATGGTTAGACATTCATATATAGAAAACTACTGTTTAATCAACATTAACTTTTTATTTTAATGGTACTTATTTTAATAGAATCCAGGACCTCACTTATGCTATGCACTCTACCACTGAACTACACTCTCAGCCATTTTCATTATATTTTATTTTGAGACAGGGTCTCACTAAGTTGCCCAGGATGATCTGAAACTTGAACTTATGATCTTTCAGCTTTGGCCTGCCAAGTAACTGGGCTTGCAGGCATGTGCCACCACACCCAACTCAACATTACACTTTCATTAGTTTTGTTAATCCTAGATCATGAAGCATCATTCAGTAATTTTCTCAAAGAAATTGCAGGTCCAGTTTTAAGTAATTTTAGCAAAATTCATTTACTTGAACTCATTGAAATCTTGGTAACTCCTCTCTGTAATCTTCTGGTCAGTATAAAAGGAGAATTTTCCTATTACAATTTATTTAAATATAAGTCTTGAGACCTTTCAGGGAATCTTTCAAAGCCATGACTTGGAGAGAAAATAGGGGTTTAGAAAGGCTGAATATGGCCATAGGTGGCCTCACAGGTCTGTAATCCCAGCAACTCCTGTTCTGGAGGCAAAGGCAGGAAGACTGAAAGTTTAAGGCCAGCGTGGGCAACTTAGACCTTGTCTCAAAATTTAAAAGAAATAAGAAAAACAAAAAGGAGTGGAGGACATCCCTGAGTTAAGTTTCTAGTACTGTGAAAAAATATACTGAAAGTAAATAACTCTGAAAATCTCATTTCCTGCCATGCGTCAGGCTGGCATTAGCTCAAGTCTTAGGCTCCCAGCTCATTACTGGACAAACCATGTGTTGCAACACCTAAATGAGTATTTGGTTGCTAGAAAAGTATCTAAAACAGCCGGTGAGTGTGCATTACCTGCCTTTCACTAGCTCTAGCCTCAATACTACAATGTTTAAAGCTCAAATACAATGTGAAAATATGTGTAGATTGTTAATTTCATTCTTACAGTGAATCTCATAGAAAAAAGACTGAGAGTTGATACTGAATAACAGACATTTGTACACATTGTTCCTGTTCTAGAAATTAAAATACAGTATATATGTTTACTTATTTCCCTTACAAGTTACATTTGTTTTAAGCTTATTTATTGCTTGTTAAATTATACACATCTGAAGAGGCAATACATTCATAGATTATGCACATGAATGTTTGCAAATATGGTTATAAGAATGAAATGACTGTGTGTGTGTGTGTGTGTGTGTGTGTGTGTGTGTGTGTGTGTGTGTGTGTGAAAGACACCTAAGAGGAAAAGTTTACATATAACAGTTGCTTCCACATGTAGGAAAGGTCTAGTGTTGTCTCAGTCTGACAATGAAGTTAAAAAGTTTCATAGATGATTCAATTCTTGCCATTGGAATAGAATAAGAACAATAGAAATTAAATGATCCCTCCATCCAATTTTTAGCTTCAAATATTGATTAATGTACATAATACATGATACTCCCATTGGGAGAGATATAGAGTTCTTGTTTAGAAGATAACAAAAGACAGCTTTCAAAGAAACTGGAAAGTTCTCCCTCTCTCTGTTTTTGGCTTGCCTTTTTAAAAAGTTAAGGTCATTTATTATTTAAAGGGGACAATTGTCAGGGCTTACTTTTACAAAGAAAATTCAAGTACAGCTGGACTCTCTTTCTCTTGGTCTTTAGGGTAAATTCTTACACATCATTTATAATTTTCTAACATTCTATGAAGGATTTCACATATTGTACTTTCAAAATTTGCATGTGGAACTCTGAGAAAAAATTTAAAAATGGGCACAAGACTTGATATGTATTTCACCAAAGAAAATATGAGTGGTTTTCACATACATGAAAGAGTGCTTGATATAATTATTTTCAAGAACACAGAGATTAATTTCCATTTCATATCCTCTAGAATAGCCATAATTAAACAGGCATAAAATAGAAAATGTTGGCAAGCATATGGACACAGGAACTTCTTACATTGCTGATGGAAATGTTTCAGTTACTCTGAAAGCAGTTGAAAACCTTCTTCAAATGTTAAACATACATTTACCTTATGACTCAGTAATTTCACTGCTAGGAATATCCCAAGGAGAAATGAAGACATATCCCATGAAAACATGTCTGTGATTTTCAGAGAAGTAACAATAAAAAAAATGGCAAAATTCAGATAAATATCCTTCAATTAGAGAATTGATAAACAAACGATGACACCCATGCCATAAATTCTGTATGCACTTCAAAAACTTTGTGGCAAGTGAAAGAACTCACAAAAATACTGCATATTACATAATTTTATTTAGTTTTTGTAACAGTCCATAGTGGCAAATGTATAGAGAGCTGATCATTGTTTGCATGGGATTGGATTAGGTGTGGATCTTAAGAGCAAATATTCAGGAAGGAATTTTTTGGAGTGATAGGAATTTTCTGAACCTGGGTTGTCAGGATGATTTCCCACCCTCTAAATTGACGGAGCTACGATGTTTAAATTTTATAGCATATAAACCCAACCTCATTCAACTGTTAAAAAACATCAGTCTAATTAAGAAAGTAAGGAAATGGGGAGTGAAGAGAAATATAAGCACATTGTTTGTACAAAGTCCAGTTAAAACGCCTTTGTTTTATATGTGAATTGATCTGATTTGGAGTCCTGTCTCCCATTTTGCCTTCCCAAGCAGAAGAGTTCAGCTTGTTGTTAAAGTCTTGGCCTTTGGAGCCAGATTAAGTATGTGGGAGTGCTAGTTTGGTGCTTGTGAGTTTAGTAACTTTGTAAATGTTTCCTGAGTTTCGTTTTCTTCATATATTAATTATTTTGAAGAAGATATTTGCAGGGAAAAATCCTATATGAGAAGAACCTAACATACTTCCTCCTGGTAGTGTTTGACCTTTCACTATCCTCTGTTACTGTTAACCAAGAGGCACAAGTTAACCCCGTTATGCCAGAGGGGTGCATGAAGTTTCCCTATGCTAAAAATTATCAGTTATCTCAAAAAGCATGTGAATTTCTTCACTTGACAATTTCCACTCTTTGGGTGCAAATGTTAAATTACTCCTTCTGGACCCAAAGATGTTTCAGATTTTCAGATTGTAAAAGGTCACTATTAAATGAAAAGGTTTAGCTGAATCTAGACTGGGAATAGTATCTAGAATGGATAAACAACAAAGAGATCCATTGTACTGTGGGAAAGAATGTAACCACTCTTTTATAATTTAAAGTACAGCATTCCACTGATTTTTCATGAGACCAACCATTCCCAGATGACAGTAATATATGGATTCTTGTTGAGAATGGCAGAGTGTGCACACAATTTTTTCTCCCCTCCCTTCCCAAATCTCAGTGAATGAATGATAACAACATATAGAAGAGACTATTCATTATGCACTGAGCACAGAAGTAATGTAAGATCAAGCATGTTTCAGAAATCATGATAAAATTTGGAAATAAAAAACAATCGATTCACTTTGCTGAATAAACTAGAAATCAATGTAAAATAAACAATGCCTTCTATTCAGTAGATCTATAGAGACATCAAGCTTGAAATGCAAGGGCTTTCTCCAGAACCGCTCAGTTAACTCACCTGACCCAGCACTTTCCCTTCCAATACATAGACACACACACACACACACACACACACACACACACATCCCACAGAGAAAAGAGGTAGGGGAAAAAGCAGCACTTGTCTTTGCTCCTAGTTTAAGAGGGAAAAAAATAAAACAAAACCCTCCCATAAAAATAAATTATAATACCAACCAGGGGAGAACTAAGGGTTTTGGTGTAACTGTTAGTATTGGCACAAATACCTTATTTTGGTGCTGGAATGGACATGGGGATTATCTGCCTTTGTGCACCCAGTACATGCAAATCCCTCATTCTACCTCCAATAACCAGGCAACCAATATTCCCTCCTGTACAAGCAAAACTGACAATCTTACAATCTTCTTATATGGAAAGGTGATTGTGAAAAGAGAGCTGCCTAAAGAAAAGAACTTTGTGCCAGTGACTTTTATGGACAGCATGTCTCATTATTTATAAAAATAAAC
Organism: Geosciurus inauris; assembly: GCA_004024805.1. Classification (NCBI taxonomy): domain Eukaryota; kingdom Metazoa; phylum Chordata; class Mammalia; order Rodentia; family Sciuridae; genus Geosciurus; species Geosciurus inauris. The sequence continues at coordinate 69,620 of PVHX01000873.1, read as the reverse complement.
AGCAACAAAGGAGTGCCAGACATTTATGTAAGCCTGTATCACATGATAAATGGCCCCAAACAAAACTCAACTCAGGAAGACCAAATATGATTTTGGTAAAAGAAGAAAACTTTAATAAAAAACTATAATTGGAGAAATTGACACATGGAGTAAATAGATGAAGCTCAGATACATTTTGCTGAAGAGACCCAGCTCAAACAGTTGTAAACTGTATGATTCCATTTAGACTGTATTCCAGAAAAGCAAAATTTATAGGCAGAAAGGCCATATCTACTGTCCTCAGAGGGTAAGGGTGGGGAGAAATTGACCACAAAGAACCAGCAGAAAGGAATTTGGAAGAAGAGGTGGGACTATTGTGTATCATAATTATAGTAGGTTATAAAGCTCCAGCATCTTTCAGAACACATGGAACTATAAACTACATAGGGAATTTTGTCACATGAAAACATAAAAATTTCTTAATTTGTACTTAGCATTCTTACAATGACTAGAGGACAGCATATCCCTAAAAACAAGTTGCTAGGATGAAGATCATTCAGAAGACAGAAACAAAATGCACATGTTCAAAATATTACTACCAAAATTGAAGAAGAAAAATGAACTAAGAAGCATTCTCCCTGGCCTCTGTGTGTGCACTCAACTCTCCTCTCTCTCTCTCTGGTTCTCTCTCTCTCTCTTTCTCTCTCTCTCACCCAAAAGTTTTGAGAAATAAGTATGTTAGGTGAGTTAATATAAAGGTTGCAGAGAAATTTAAAAGGCATAGAAAAAAAAATAAAGAAAAGATTTTGGAAAATTTGAATGCCAAATAGATAGTTAATCTTATGTAGCCATGTACAAAAGCTGCATAAAATAAATTCTTAAGAAAGAGAAAAGAGGGAGATGGAAAATAAAAGTAATTCATTACCAAAAGTCAAGTCAAATTGCACCATTTTCTAATTAAAGTTTTAATTCAGTGCTAGGGGAGGGAATCTTGCACATGAGCATGTATCTTTGTGAAATGTAATCAAGAAGGATGAAAATACTTCTAGAGTGTAAAGTGATTTCTGAAGAAAAGGTTAAAAAAGAAATGATTTGTATGCTTTCTGCATTTGTTTTGAAGTTAATCAGATGAATCAGATCCTTTCTTGGTGTAGGCACCATCACTGGCATGAAAGATTTTATATATATAAAATATATTAACCTACAGTGTCACCTTCCAAGACCAATGATGATTTCTAGAAACAACAGCAACAACAAATCTGGTACTGAAAAATACTTCTATTGATGGCTTTCTGGAGTAAATTTAAAAAGTAAAACCAAAAAATCTATTTTAGTTCATCCAGATTCTGTGCTAATGTTTATATCTGTGCCACAGAAAACACCTTTTCCAATATGATATCTCAATGATGGACTATTTGGAAGGTTTAGTCTATCATTGACAGCAAACCTGTGGGTGCCTTTGTCACTATTTGATCTTGCAACATAAACAACACTATATTTTGGTGTAATTCTTTGAAAAACACCATAATCCATCAAAATGATAATAATTAGACTTTTGAAAAGCTATTTTTCCTAATGATTCTGAAAGCCAACCCCCTGGTAGAAGCTGCCATCATTAGCAGGTGTACTGGGCTCCACACATGTCACTGGGTTGGGTTGGACAATACTTTGGATAATAATGCATTTCTTTCGAAGAGATTTTTCTTTGAAAGCAAAATATAGAACATGGAACAATATGTGACTTGCTCAACTCATATCTAGTATATTTCAAATTGTATTGATACTTATGTGCCTATAATGACAAATCATTTGAAAAATATTGAATGAAAATAATCATGACTATAGGTATTCAATATGCAATCCAACAGTTAAGAATTTTCATAAAAATATACATGATATTTTATCAGCCAATTTTTGTTCTTAACAGCTTTTCAATAATCTGTAATACAATGGTATCCTTAAAATTCTTGTATATTTCTGAATCATGAGAAAGATGTTAAATCATGCTCAGTATACTTCCAACTAAGATATTTTATAAGTGGACGTTTTTTCTTGGAGTTAACAATTAGTAAATGATAAACCAAAAAGAAGATACTTATTATGTTTTTGTATCTAGTGTTCAAATTGATTGAATTGTAACATTTAAAAATGAAGATATTTCACCTAAAAAAAAGAATTTGCTACTGCTTTGATAAATTTGAAAATCTGCAATACTGTACTTGTCTTTCTATATTGATTTGCAGGTAAGTAGTAACTGAGCTTGTCAAAAAGACACAAACTCACTACTCTTCCACAAACCATCCATCCCAAGTGTTTAACACCCTGCTCTCTTTTCTGCTTTAGGTTATGTGTGGCTCCCATAGCACTTGATGTCCCTTTATGAATCAGTTAATATATAAAGAAACAAAGGCAGAGAGAAAAAGTAAACCGCACAACCTGGCATAATGTTCTGGGAGATGGAGAAATCTCTGTATTGAGGTCTTTGCCATTCATGATTACGCCTTAACTCTTTCTTTAAAAAAAAATGAGAATGGCTACATTGTATATCTATCTGAAGACAAGCTCTATTATTAGTCTTCCTAAGGCTATTCCAAATAAGAGTTTATAATAATGTGCTGCAAAGACCCATACATAAAAGCAAGTCTTGTCAAAAACTTGATATGTGACATGTTTAAGAACATGTGTAAAGTCCCAACAAGTATAACACTTGCACTGTCAGAATTTATATAGGCCCTTCACTGCCTTCTATGAATATTCTCATCTCATGCTAAATGCATTGCTTCTATTAATTTTAAGGAGAGAAGAAAACATCTTTCTGAATCTGTATTTCTTGTAGCATTTGATTTTTCCTGACCAAACTTAAAAATTATGAGAGCTAAGTTTTTTTGTATGTAAATTTTTCTAAATAATAGTATTTTCTTACTTATCAGATATAATTTTCAAAATGGCTTTTCTCTCGGGAAAAATATAAAGATATAGAAATATTAAGGCTTAGATTTTTGTACATAAAACCATTTTGTGTTTAAAAGTAATAAGTAGGAATTATTTTTAACTGGTGAATAGTCATGAGCCAATCTGTTCTAAGAAGAGGTAGAAGATATTTAAAAAACACAAATTGTTCTTACTCACACAAATATCACACATGACAGATTTCCACATATTAATCCAACATTCAACTCTTAACTCAGACCAATGCTTGACAGATTTTTCTTTAGTTCGATGTCTGAGTTTATAAATAATGAGTATCTTCAGTTACAGAGTCTTATATGCTCTGTTAAAGTTAGGGGTTAAAAGAGTATATGTAGTGGAAAGGGGAGGAGGAAAGGGGATATTTTATTATTTATGGTAACCACATAATCCACTATTATCCATCTATCAAGGGTCATCCTACATGTGATAATAACCAGGTAACAATAGTGTTAGCTGATATCTGCATAAAAGCAGAAATTAAATTTACACAATTCCCTTCCCTAGTATTTCTGAAGGTGCCCAAGGAATGGATACCTATTCCAGAAATCCATATCAGTTGTTGCTGGGTTCCTATGCCAGGCCTGTCACTCTGGACATCTGCTTCAGCTTTCTCAGGGTAGCACTTGCCATTCTGTGATGACTTTAAGTTTGCTATTGCTCTGAAAATACCTCTTTAATTTAGTGATAGACAACAGCTGTTCATCTTGTTCCAGGTATAGAGATATTATGGAGATAACTCATGAAGAAAGTTAATTACATTATAAAACAAAACAAAATAAAACAAAAGATAGCATAATTCTTACTATTTGCACACCAAAGGAGTTCTCTGCAATTAGTTTCCCCTTTTCTCCCAGTCTACTGCCAGTATCACTTGCTCTCATAGAAGGGCAGTGGCACATAATGCCAGTTGGTAATCTCAACCAATTTGTCCCAGAAAGAGTTTTTTTTTTTTTTTATCACTTATTCAATGAAGTCATCTTTCCTTTCATGCTCTAGCTGATGAACCAAAGGAAGGCTGTCTACCATGACTCTTAGGACTCACATGGTTCCACAAATGCAATGGAAATAGTTGCCAATGCATTCCCAAGGTCTGGGTTCTCTAATTCTAAATGACAGGTAGGGAGGTGTTGACAATCTTAACAGCAATGTGGTGATCCAGGTCAGGTGCACTCATAGCATTCCTTCCAGTACAAAGTAAAGAGATCAGTTTCTTGGATTCCCAGATCACCTATAAGAAATACTGATAAACACACTTACACATATGCACACTTAAATCTTCACTTATTCAATCAAGAATTGATTTGGGGCCAGCAAAATACTAGGCTGCAAAAGACATGGAACTAGAGCTAAAAACAAATCAGAAGTTATCATTGTCCTTTTGAAGCTTTCAGTAAAGAAATTATCTAAAACTGTAATTATGATTTGAGTGACTTAGGAAATATTTCCAAAATGTCCTTTAGTTTAAATTTCTAGTATCTAGTATGAGGGTAATATAAGAGGAGATAAAAATGTTAACATACACTGAACTTAATCACTCATACTCATTGAAGACTTTATGTTGAAAAAATATTCACATAAATTTTTTTTTCCTGATAATACTATTTCATAGGTCATAAATTGTTACTCTCATTATCAGATTAATAAAACAACAGCTTAGAGGAATTATGGACATGCTCAGGTTTAAAATTTGGGACCTGAACTGATTTTCTGATTCCATAGACATTGTTCTTTTATTTATTTTTTCTGTATAGTATACTAAGAAGGGAATCTTATATTATCACCATTATAATATTATAACTGTGGAATTACTTGACTTCTCTTTACTCAAACTCTTCTTTGGGGACCTGTGAAGAACTTCCTTGTGGGCTTCACCAGACTTCTCTTCCTCTTAAATAACCAAATAATATTAAAAAAATATGGTTTATGTAATAGTGCTTTGGGCTTTGCTAGTAACTATTTATTCCCATTCTTATTATGAGAAGTACATATAACAAGTAAAGGAGGGAAATAAGTGAGCTGATAATCAAAAGAGAGCATAAGATTGGCAAAGTGAGTCACTTTTTAACCTTAGTGGAATCTCTCTAAACTCCATTTCCCCTCCTTTACTCTGGTATAAGTATTGACTTGCGCTCTAAACACAGCAATTCCCAATATTTTACCACCAGCCAGTATCACTCCGGGTGAAGAAATAGCTCACACTAGGCAAATAAAATTCTTTTTTCTAACAACTTGAACCCAAACCTTGGGTTTTCAGCTCTGCTCTGTTCCCATCAACAATGTAAGGTCAATTTTTCTTCTTTGAATCACTTATTTTTGTTTCTTACATTCAAAGAACAAGAACTGAGACCTTGAAATAATAACATTACTGAGGGAAAATGACAGGTATAGTCTAGTTAAATGAAATTTAAATAGTGCAGGCCTCAAGTTGCTTTTTAAGAACTTTTCACTTTTGTCTTCAATGTATATCTGTATAATCTGAAAAACTTCCACCCTTTAGCTAACTTATTTTCTCTCCTCAATAAGACTGGGAGGTAATGAATTAGGTAAGATGCTAGTGAAAACATTTTATTAACAAATTCATATTAAAAGAAGATCCTCAGAGGCTAGTCCAGTGGATTCTCATTAGATATGTTTTCAGTAGAAATTTAAGTCATTTATTCATATGCTTATAGAATTCTACAACAGCATTCCTGATGAATCACTAAAATTTCAATGAAGTATACAATGGAAACCAGTAATGCACAAATAGTGGCCAAGATCTTAATAAGATCTTGATAACCATTAAGATAACCCTTTTGGAGCTCCCCTTTTTAGGTACCATAAGACCTACACTTATGTATACTATTCTGATATAAGTAATAGACTAGCTTATGGTTTAAAGGCTAGTTAGGGATTATTCCAAAATTTTGCTCTGTAAGTTGACTTTCCTGAAGAAATTTCCTAATTCTCCTACATATCAGCTCTTTCTTAAGTAAGAATATAATTTAGTCAGTGAGTTGCATATTGTTAAGCATAGCTTTGCATAACTGTTTTAAATTTATTGTGAGTTCTAGCTGTAGTACTCTACTATCTGACAAGAGTTCTAGATTAGTAAAAGATCAATGACTCTCCAAATAAACAAACTAAACAGAATCCTTGAGATCATTCACTTTTCCCTACCAACAGGTATGTTTAATATTTTGCCTACCACCTATTTCTTGTCAATGCTATTGTTGCTTTTATTGATATATGTAATTTGCATCATAGTTACTTCAGTTTTCATTGCCTGCAAAGAGTATGCTAGCACTGAAGAATCTGCAAATTGACAAATCTTTGTTCTGTGCATTTGAATGTCATGGTAGACGGACAAAGAAAGACAAACTTCAAGACAGGAAACATACATATGGTGCCAGAGAGCAGAGGGAACACTTTCTAGGAAGTAAGGACGACAGCCATGCAGCAATGAAAGTCATTCAAAAAATTTCTCTGCTGAATTCAACCTGGAGTTTTATTGTTGTGTTATAAGAATTATATATTTAAGCACAAGTGTTTTTCACTCATTTCTGTGTTTTGAAAAATATAAAATAATTTGCAATTGTCAATAGTTATTCATATCACACATCTTTCACAAACACTGATTTTTGTTCAGGCTAGCAAGACTAGAATTACAACAAACCTGGATATGGGAAAACACAGCAGTTTAATAAGCCTATGCTGGGGAAATTGCACCTTAAAATATTCACACATAGTTTTTATCTTTTGGTATGTATAAACTCTGAAGTTAGTTGAATACTTTAGGGATTTCCGTTTATGCTCTATTGTGATTAAATTGTTTTCTTAAATCTAAGGGATTTCAGTCAAGTACAAAAAATAATGGATCTGGAGAGTTAAAGACCTTTGTGACTTTAGTCAACTCCCTTTACCTCTCCAAGTTTCTTCCCTTAGAAACTGAGAATGAAAATACCTATATCTAAATTGCTATTAGTCTAAAATATAATAAGGAATATTACACCTATTATAAATAAAATAGTTTGCTCATGAACTGTCTATTGTAATCCTCTGTAGAGACATTTACTAAGATTTAATGAGGAAAAGCTATACACATTCTACATAAAATATGTTGTTATTGACATACAGATAATCACTTATATCTACTGTCAGGGACTTTATTATAATCTAAGGATGTAAATATGAAAGTCATATAATCATTTGCCTTCAAAGAACTCAATGTCAAGAACTGGATGGATCTGTATACTACTAACTGCAGTGAGTTAATTACCATATTAATATCAACATGAAGTGCTATGTGAGCACATAGATGGGAAATGACTTCAGACTAAATTATCAGGTAAGGCTTCACTGAAATGATGTTTTTAAAGTTATGTTTCTGTAAGATGAGCTGAAGATTTCCTAGAATTAGGACGAGAAATGGCAGTTAAGGCAGAAGGATCATCTTAAGCAAAGGGATAAAGACAATTTAGAGGACATGCAGAGTTTGGGATGAGGATGAGAATGAAAATGAAAAGAAAAGATACTGAATGTGAAAAGACATGTGAACTCCATTCTCTATGCAACGAGTGCAAAATAATGGGTTATAACTCATACCATGCAATGTGTTACTGTGGTTATTTATTATTCTTTAATATGTTAAAGTAGAAAGAAAAAAATTTAAATGACCCTACTATCCAGATTAACAATTCTGGAAAAAAAAGTTAATTACACTAATTTAATGAATAATATCTTACCTATATTAGGGGCCACTTTCAAAAAATGTTGATCATACTACATTAATGAATAAAATCTATATTGTGGGCCTCTTATATTTTCTGTATAAGAAATAGAAGAAATAGACTAGCTGATATAAACTATATATATTTAAATTTTGCATAGACATTTTTTTTAAAAAAAGGAAGACATACAATTAGATGTATGTTACAGAGAATAACTTCTGGTAGGATAATTCAAGTAATTCATTCAGGAGAGATATGATATAATTTGGAATGTGTCAATATCTAAGTGAGTGAACAGCTAGAAGCATACTTGATCAATATGTAAATGGAGAATCCATTGGCTATGGTAAATAATTGCATGGGGAAAATTCACAAATGTAGAAATAGATAATCGATTTATTTTCTTAGTATGAGTTCAGTAACCAAACATAATAGGAATACAATTTGGAGGAAAGAAAAAATTAGGGGGTAACATGAGAACTTTGTTGTGGACACCTTCTACTCAAGTGCCACTTAGAAATTCAAACTGAGCTATATTGCAAGTAATAAAAATTCATACTTTTGTTATACTGAGTTGTTTTCTGTTTATTGAAGTAAATACATTTAAATGACATTGTATCAATGAATCATCAGATTGTAACAACCTATTCCCAAACCCAATGTCTTAAATGAATAAGTGTTTACTGTTATTCAGTTTTCTGTAGGTCAGCTGGGGATTTCAACTACTCTAACAGGAAGGTTTACTAGTGGCATTTTTTGTTAATTATTAGTTAGATTGACTCTTTTAGGACGATGTCCTTAATGTTTGGCATTCAGCTATCCACCTAGGATGGCTTAGCCATGCATCTCATCATTCAGCATCCTATCCCATACCTGCTTTCATGGTAGCTGTGCAGTTCCAATAAAGCAAGCAATAATGTGAAATGTCTCCTTGAAGTCTTTGATCTGGCAATTCAAGTCTGCCTTAAGTTATGAGAGAAAATAAGTCATGAATTTAGCCCAGATACAAGGAAGAGAAGATACAATCTACCTTTTCAGGGATAAGAGTGGCAAAGCCACATTGCAAAGTACTTGGTATAGGAAAAGATAGAGAATTGGAGCCATTTTTGTGACCAAATGATCCCAGTTATGAAATGCACTTTAACTATAGTTACTTGATGCTACAAATGTCTAGTAAATAATCCTTCACTTTAAGAAAAAAAATTCCTAACTGATTAATCATTTCTATGAAACTCTCAGAGCACAGAAATTTGCTTAAAGGCCACATATAATTATTTGATGAGAGTCATGTGATAAGGTAATTATGTAATTATGTATTAATTACTCAACAGAGAAAATGATTTATGTTTATTTTTTTAAATTAGAATTGATCACTTGGATTTTAGAAATCTTTTAACTGAAAGAAAGCTAAAGTTCAATATTACTTCAGATGGTGTCACAGTTTATCTTTGATTTTAACTAGAGCAAAATGATGGGCAATTTGCCCAGGGCCATTTGTGAATACAGCAGATAAATAATTAAGGGTGAACCAAACCAGTTCATCAAATATGGGCAGCACTATACTTCTAACAACCAGATGTACTGCAAAATGGCACAGATAGCATACTAAACAAACAAGATTAAGTTAAAAAAGTACACACTGCCAGAAGTAAACCCAGGAAAAACACTTCATAGTGAAAGTATGATGAATTTTATAATGTATGTGTTAGTTCAAATGGAATATTTCTGAGAGTGAAAATGGACAATAATTATTATGGATTGATAATCCCAGCGGCTTGGAAGGCTGAGGCAGTAGGATTTCAAGTTTACAGCCAGCCTCAGCAAGAGTGAGGCGCTAAGCAACTCAGTGAGATCCTGTCTCTAAATAAAACACAAAATAGGGCTGGGATGTGGCTCAGTGGTTGAGTACCCCTAAATTCAATCCCAGTACCAGATAAAAAATTATGGATTAAAAGAGAACATAGATTGACTGGGAATCTTTCAAACAAACTGGAACAAAGCCAACAATGCACAACTCTTTAAGCAAGTGTCAGTGGGGTTTACTAAACAAATAAACAAACCAACCCCTAAGATGTATTTCTGCTAATTTATTTCTTTGGATCCAAATATTTAATCTTTTGGGCTTCAGTTTTATTTTATTTAAGTGTTAATCTTCTTATCTGTGTATTGCCTTACCTCCTTTCTTTCATTTATATTCCAAAGGTTATTTACCCACTTCTAACTCATAGAAAAGACCCAGTATTGAACACAACTGAAAGGAAAATCTCTTCCCTTAAGCTTTGTGAAGTAACTTTCTTCATTCTTCTTTCTTCTTTCTTTCCTGCTCCCAACCCTCTTTTTCTTTCTCTTTACCTCCCTCTTTTTGTGTGTGTTTTACTTGTTTTTAGTCTTAAAGAGTCTAGATGAGAGAGGCTCAAAGGCTCAGGATATGGAAAAGGAAAATGGTGAAGTGGCAGCTTGAAAGAGAAAGGACCAAGTGGAAGTTAGAGAGCTTAGAAGCAGAACAACAGGAGCATTAAGAATACTGCCTTGGGCTGGGATTGTGGCTCAGTGGTAGAGTGTTCATCTCACATGTATGAGGCACTGGGTTCGATCCTCAGCACCACATAAAATAAATAAATAAAGGTATTGTGTCCATCTACAACTGAAAATATATTTAAAAAAAAAAAAAAAGAATACTGCCTTTTCCCATTGACTCTACCCCAGTGCAGTGCATGAACTGTTGGACTCTAGAGACACAAGCCCTGATGAAGAACATTCAAGGGACTTAGTCACTCATCCTGGGAAAGCAGAAGGCTAAACCAACTGAAGAGAACTGGTGAGCACATTTTGTCCTGAGTTAGGTAGTGATGCACTCATTCTCACAATTCCAATTATAGATGAAAGAAGTCCTTGGAAATGGGGAAGAAGGAATGGCACATTCCAATTATTAACATTCATATCATATGGACACAAAATTTGGCAAGAACCTTGATTATAATCTGGGAGTATGTGGACAACGTGAGCCTTTTTTTAATAGAATGAGTACACAATACTGAATTGCTGTCTACTGAAGGTTAACTGTGACCAAGATAGGACTCTATAGGGGTTTGGGAATGATTTCACTCTTCCTTGGCTCAGAGGGGTGAAATAGATTTTCTAAGAATGGATTAAACTTAAGATGCTCATATCTAGAAAGATGTATGATTATTTATTTTTAAGTTATCAGGAAAATAAAATATCAGATTGGACCTTAGCAAACACCCAGATCAACAGTACAAATTAGCTGTGAGATCTAAAATATACAATCATTGACACTCTCAACATTGAGGTAGTCATCTCCATCATCACCATGCACTTATAAAGATGATTGTAAAGAGAATGTGTAGCAGCTTTAGAAGATGCCCTCTGTCTCAGGTGGCATTTGCGGATTTTCTTTCCCTTTGTCTTTTTTGACTGACATACATTATTCCTTCTGTGCCCTTTTCTGGCTGATGGAGCTTTTCTGTACATTGTTCCTTGCTCAGTGTGAAAACAGGCTTGATATGCCAAAGCCCATTCTTTTTATCATTTTAAAATAAGGGTTTCCTCCATACACTCTATGGTAATTTCATTTTGATTTTTGAAATATAATCTTGCTTTTCAATGTCCAAGTTCATGGGGCAGGTATTTGGAACACTTGCCTATTGACCCCATATGTGGACTAACTGGCAAGGAATCACGTGCTATTATCAAAAAAAGAAAAAGTACTTTGAGTGGAAGGAAGAGCCAGTTAATATCCTTTCGACAATCTCTATTTCTGCATAAGAGAGAAAATGGGGAAATGGCAAAAATAGGAAGCCAAGAAAACCTATAACTGGACTACTTTGAGAATTGTCACAAAGGAGATGGAAATGATCAAGTGAGTTTTATATGTATGGGTGTGTGTATAAATAAATTACCTTGCAATATGTGTGCTCCATTAGGATAGAAAGTTTTCTCTGTGCTGTGCACTAGAGCCTATAGTAGTACTATGTAGAAAGTTTTTCATAAATATTTATGGAAATAATTAATTAATTAATAGAATACTGCATTTACTTCTTATCATTTCATTCTGATTGAAATCATAGCAAACTGGAATATGTCAGAAGACAAATGATCAAGAGATCAAGAAAAGTAGGAGATCTGTTTAAAGAAGGAATGGACATTAAGCTTAAATATTGAATACTCAAGATGGAACAACATAGACACTGCCTTAAAATATTCTAAGAGCCAGAAAATATGTGAGGACCAAGCAGATTACTCCATTCCTAGAGAGAGAGATATGCAGAAACAAAGGATATTTCAGGTTTCCAGAAGAAAGAGTTAATGTATCAGTTTTATCCCAATCAGATGAGTTTGTATCTTTTAAAAGCCTATCTTCAACATTTTACATCTAAGAATTTGATTGTTAGCTTTTAAATTATTTTTTATTATTAAAAATTGAGTACATTTCCCTGTTGCAGTTCATGATTAGATGCCCATTTCTGGGGTGAGAAATTGGATTATTTTTGTTTCTATATTAAAAACCATTAGGAAAATATGCTGGAAATAGTGAAGAAAAGGATATTAATAATAGTTGTACTACTTTCATTAGAAAAGTTCAGTTGTATCTCTGATTTTCCAAGGGATCCAAATCCTCTTATTTATTTATTTATTTGGTACTGGAGATTGAACTCAGGGGTACTCGACCACTGAGCCACATCCCCAGCCCTATTTTGTGTTTTATGTAGAGACAGGGTCTCACTGAGTTGCTTAGCGCCTTGCCATTGCTGAGGCTGGCTTTGAACTCGCGATTCTCCTGTCTCAGCCTCCCTAAGTGCTGGGATTACAGGCTTGCGCCACCGTGCCCGTCTCTCTTATTTATTTGAAAACATAACTTGATTTAGCCCTTAGGTGGGATGTGAAAACAATCAATAATCAATAATGTGAAACACTAATCAATAATAGGATTGGACTCAAGTGTAAAAGCAAATAAATTCAGATAGTAGGATTTGTGAGCTAGCACTAAGAGTTATGGCCATTATACAAAGCTAAATGTCTAATGTGCATGAATATGAATAGGTGTAAATGATTCAAGGGAAGATAGATACATAGGAATACAGAGCTCTCAGTCACGGAAGTGCAAAGTTGCTTGTAATAAGTAAGTCACCAAGAGATTATTTCTCAGTAATTTTCTGTTGTATCAAAACAAAAAATAGATTCATTTAATCGTTTAAGATTAGATGCAGTTAATTTGGAAGTCAAGTAGACAATTTTTATTTTGATAAAATCTCTCTTTCTCTCTCTCATGCACACACACACCCTACCCTAGCTCCTGTATTTAGATTTAGACTCCATTTGGCACTATATACTCTGGCTCTTTTTTCATATTTCTTTGCATACTTTAAAGAAGAATGGTTTATATATGTGTTTTATTCTTTTACTTTCTACTCACCCCTTCACCCACCTCAATCTGCCCTCTATTCCCATCACTCAAATAAAAATACTTTCATTAGATCACTGTTAGATATATGTATGCTTTCAAGTTCAAAGATCACTTTTTACTACTTATTGATTTGACTTCTAGGCATTCCTTAGAATTTATTTGAGCATTCCTTTCTTGATGAAACATTTTCTTCCATTTCAGTAGCCATACTCTAGTGATTTTTGCAATTATGGAATTCTTCACTTTGATACTAGATACTGGAGTTTTTCATGTCTTAGACCTTGGTATACATGAATCCTTCTGGAATATCTTATAGTCAGGCAACCCCATCCAAATCCTTTTAGTTGACACCACAAATTTACATCCCCAACACCAAAATGTATGTCCACTTGCCTACCTCATATTCATTTTTTCTAATTGTTTATTTCAGGGCTGGGGATGAAACTCATTGGTAGGTAGCTTGCCCAGCATATGCAAGGCCTTGGGTTCAATCCCTAGTACTACAATAAATTAATTTATCCATCTTCATTCATCCATTTCCAACTCAACATGTCTAAAATATAACTTTTACTCTTCTTCTTCTATTTCAGTCTTCTCTCAGTTGGTGAGTGTACCACTAGCCATTTAATATTCCCTCCTTACACACACACACACACACATGCGTGCACGTGCACACACTCACCAAAAATCAGTGTGGTTTTCTTGATTCGTCTACCTGTCTCTCACCAAGTTCTGTCAATTTTACCACTCAAATAAAGTTTGAATATGTTCTATTATCTCATCTGTACCACCACTATCTTAGTCTAAGCTGTCATCATCTCTTTCTTGGGCTACAGCTGTTGTCACTATTTTTACTTACCTACTTCCATTTTTGTTTCTGTACTATCTGTGACATCCTCAGCAAACAAACAGACAATCAAAATGTGTCACATTTCCCTGCCCTATTTAGAACATTCCAATCATTTCTCATTGCTCTCATGAAACTGTGTAAGTTTGCATACAGGACTCTGCCTGTACCTCTGGTCTCATCACACACTGCTCTTGTGTATTGTCTCCCCTGTGGTTATAGTGGTCTCTATTCAGTTCTGCATTTGAGGCATGCTTTCCCACATTGTCCTCTGGAGAAACATTCTACCTGTCTATTAACCCTTCCCACTGTCAATTCTCACTCCTCCTTAGGACTTCGATGGATTGTTACTTCCCTTGGGTTCAATCCCCAGTACCACACACATACACACAAAAAGTCTCACTAGACCTTGTAAGCTTGGTATAAGGAAGATATTATTACAAAATTTTACAGAAAAAGTTGAACTTTGAAAATGTTATGAATTATATTCTAGGCTAGGTTAGCTAGTAAATAACACCATTTAGAATATACTTCAGGCCTATCTCGTTGCAAAATTGATGAATTCTAACTTAAAACTGATGTCTGTCCAATTTCAGTAATAGGTGAGCTGTCTTAAAAGATAAAAAATATTTCTGAAGATTCTTGCTATAGAGTTAAATTAGTGTTATGATATTGCTTAAACATGGTAACACAATAACTATGAAATTCTTATAGGTTTCTAGAACTGTAAAATTAAGACAATACAAATAATAAAAATTTACAAATAAAATTATAAAAAATTAAAATTAACATTATTTTGACACATTATTTTATGAAATGAAAGAGAATGATTAATGTGTGAATTCTGTATTGATAGCTATAGCCCAGGCTCTGTATTAGTCTGTGTAGGTTCAATTCTGTTGCCGTGGCAATAGGTCTCCATATCTCTGTGGCTAAAAACACAAAGTTATCTCATGTTGTATGTCAGCTTAGTCTCTAGAGTAGTTTTCACCACCTCAATTCTGGTACAAAGCAAATATGTAGATATGTAGAATTATTTTTACTACCAGCCTGAAATATTAGTCATAAGTAACCCCATCTAACTATAAGAGGTTTGGAAAATTTCTAAGAGGAATATGAAAACAGATATTGTTGAGTACCAGTATTGATGACCACAATTCCAAAACTGAAATTTTATACTCTAAAATTGCTGAAATCTGAATTGCCATGGAAAGAACAAAAAAATCAAGTTGTTTCCATTAAGTGTACATTATTAAACAAGAGTGGATATCAATGATTGTTATTATTTTGATTTTAGAAATATTGGTAGTAAAGCCTCAGCAAAAGCAAAGTGCTAAGCAACTCAGTGAGACCCTGTCTCTAAATAAAATGCAAAACAGGGTTGAGGATGTGGCTCAGTGGTCAAGTGCCCCTGAGTTCAATCCCCAATACCTCCCCTAAAAAAAAAAACAGAAGAAGTATTGGCAGTAAGCTATATCTCTTGTATTAAAAGTTAAAGCCTGTTGTTTTAGGTGCACACTTGGCCCTTGGCCCTGACAAGATAATAAATACATTTGCAAGTACGAGCCATGAACATTTGAAAAATATTTGATTATAAGGTTGTCATTGAGATCATTCAAAATAAGAATTTTGATGGTCATTAAAATAAGGTCTCAAAAATAAAATTGTATAGATAAGTCATGGCCACCTGTGAAAATATATTGCCAACACCACAATGTGAGAAATGACATATACAGCTATTCTGTCTATAGAGCCAAGTGCCAATACAAATGAAAAAAATAATATATCTAAAGCATTCAAGGACAAGATTGTTGGATCATTGTGGATTGGAGTGGTGCTAAAAGGATTCATAGGCAGGAAGAACTTACGTTCAGCCTTGAAACGATAGAACTTAAATAGGCATAAATGAGGAGAGAAGTGAACTCTTAGAAGATTGAACATCATAAACAGGAGTAAGGTAGGATGGAAGCAAGGTTTGTTTTTGGGTTAAGAAGCTAAACTATTTGCAATAAAGAGTTTTTTCTGAAGAATATTTTTAAGTTTTAAAGGTACAATGAGAAGCCAGAGAAAAATTCTGAGTGAAAAACTATGCTTTACATTGAAGATGGTTTTTGGTCAAATAATGTAATTTGTTTAATGAATAGTGGTAAGACAGTGTGAATCATAATTATGGCCAGATGTTAAATACCTATGATGTGTAAAGCAATATATTAGACACGTTGGTTGAAATACATATTATCATAATAACCTGAAACCTAAAAGCTAGACAATAATATTCTTATTTCTACAGATAAGGGAAGAAAATCTCAGAAATTTTTGAAAACTTTATAATAATATTTTCTTAAGGGATTTGAGTCCAGTTTGATGTTCTTTCTGCTACATCATTCTAAATGAAATATATCTTCACATATCTGACCTCCTATTGAATTCATCAAATTAGTCAATCATAATTGAGTCACTTTTACTGAAATAAGCAAATTTTATTTCTTTTATAGGACTAGATAAATAAAATTTGCAAATTATCAACATTTCTATGATTTAATAGATTGTTTTGTAATTATCAAAAAGACTGAGAAAAGTAGAAAATATGTCTATTATCATAATAAATTAATATTTTAGATGGGCATAGTGGCACATACTTGTAATCCCAGGACTAATTCTCAGATTAATCCTCTGAGAAAGGAGGACTGAGAGTTCAAGGCCAGCCTCAGCAAAAGTGAGGCACTAAGCAACTCAGTGAGACCCTGTCTCCAAATAAGATACAAAATAGGGCAAATAAAATACAAAATACATCAAATTGACTAATTTGATGAAAGGAGGACTGAGAGTTCAAGGCCAGCCTCAGCAAAAGTGAGGCACTAAGCAACTCAGTGAGACCCTGTCTCCAAATAAGATACAAAATAGGGCTGGGGATATGGCTCAGTGGTCGTGTGCCCCTGAGTTCAATTACTGGTATCCAAATAAAATAAAGTAAAAAATAAATTAGCATTTATCAAATTCTACTTTGACTTTCTGTTTGGCCACATGTCACTTTGTCAGAATTAGGAAGTAATATTATATGAATAAAAAGAAAATCTGTTGATTTCATTATGCAGTTATTTTCCTATACTTTGTTTGTTTTCCTAGAGAAAAAAATCCACAAAAGTCTCTAGGCTCAATGAGAAAAAAGGCACTGTCTTAAGTACAGGTTCCCTGGCCAAAGATCTTGGGAGATTAAAATGCAATTGGTTTTCCCTATTTCTTTTTGTTAAGTTTTCCAAGGTATTATAGCAGCTACATTGTCTTCTTCCAGTTTTTAAAGAACCCCAGATTTCTGTGGTAGACAACAAAAGCAATCAACAAGGAGATCCAGGCCATGATCAAGAAGACTTGATCAATAAACTGGGAAATAATGGAAGTCATCCTTACATAAGGTGGAATCTACATCCCAGTTTAATAAAGACATTGCAGAACTTTGATTGAAATGTGAAGCATGGGGAAGAACTGGAAAGTTAAAAAGAGCACCCAAAAACTTCAGATTAGGTTCCATGTAATTTGAACACATTAAGGCAACTATTGGTAGGAAATAGCTAGATTGCTTCTCTTTGTCATTGCCTGAAATATATTAGGGTGGTGTTGCTGGGGGAGGGGAGCATGGGGAATAATTTGGCCATCTTTTCCTTTTAGACATTAGAATAGAATATCAGGATGTCCTCCCGAAGACATGTGCATCTGTATAACTCTATCATGCTATTGGTTCATATGAAGTACTTAGAAATTATCTGTTCAAGTGATGAATAAAAAAGAAAAAGAATAAATGAATGAAAAGCTATTGATTTTCTTTGTTCAAAAGGGACTGCCCTTCTTTAAAACTAGTGAGAGCTGACTTAGTGGGTGAAATGTGCCTGAAGAAGGATCCAATCTATGTGCATACAGTGCCTGGCACTCTACACAGTGTGTGTCATTCAATATTTTGCAGATTATTTTCTAAATGTAGAGCATTGGGCTTGAAGGTCTCCACGCTTTTCACTTTGCTTTAAGAATAAAGCATCAAATTGCTGATGTGTCCAACAAGATCTTGTCTGATCTCTAGCCTCATATGATGGAGCTCTCTGCCACTGTTTCCACATGGCTGATAGCCTGGCAATTGCTAAGTTACATGTTAGGGAACTCTGGAAGATAGCATAACATAGCAGATTGGAGCAGGACTCCAGAGTCAGAGTACTAAGATTGGAATTCTCCTTTAGCAGTTTAGTTTCTGGGCAAGTTAGTTAACCTTATGCTGCCTCACTTTTATTATTTTGAAAATGGAACTAATAACAGCACCTTCTTTATAGAGTTGTCATGAAAATTGAATGAGTTAACTTTAAAATAATTGCCAAGGTACCTGGCCTCTAACCTGTGCTTTATAATATGAAATTAATTGTAATTATTCCATACATGTCTATAAAATAAAATAAAAGTAGAAAATACAAAGGAATGGGGCACTTGGTCTAGCCTAGAGGTGTCACACAAACTGAATACTAGTACATGATGTCAACAGAAAGCATGGAATGAGAGGGCAAAGGAAACCAGAATTCAAGCTGGAAAGAAGATTGTCCTGTTTTCTTTGTTTGAAGTATGGGATAGACTTGAGATTGCTTTCAGAAGAGTGAAAGATTCAGAAGCAAGAGTAAACCTGAAGATAAGAGACACAAACCCCAGAAAAGCTAGGAGAAATTGAGACCAATGGGTAAAGTCATTGTCTTTCAGACGAAGTGCAGGCAGATATAAGGTGTGTGTTCTTCTTTGCCCCTGACATCCTTATCCATATTTCTCTTTGGAGACCATGAGTTACATTGTATGTCACAAAAGCATGATGTATTTAAAGATACCTCGAATCACGGATTTTCACAAATTTTTTCTACTACTACTCGATATGTAATCCATCTGCTATTTTGTGTGCTAGGAATGCTTTTCCTTTCAATTTCATCTCTTTTGAACAGATTTCTCAAAGAAATTACTGTTTAGGCATTGAAAAAATTTCTAAGTCCAGGAAACTTCAGAAACAATGAACTCAATGAAGGCAGCATGGCTTGCCCTGAACTTATTCTTGTCTCCTTAG
The DNA here is from genome assembly GCA_004024805.1 of Geosciurus inauris. Taxonomy (NCBI): domain Eukaryota; kingdom Metazoa; phylum Chordata; class Mammalia; order Rodentia; family Sciuridae; genus Geosciurus; species Geosciurus inauris. The sequence continues at coordinate 50,607 of PVHX01000873.1, read as the reverse complement.
TGATGGGTCATCACTTGGTCCCACTGCTTGCCAGTACCTCCCACAGAATGGACATCCAACAGAGCTGTGACTATGTTCATCCATTTATCTCAGATCATAGCAGAGTTTCATGAGTTATATGTGAATCTATATCAGATATGCTAATGATGATAGCCAATCACCTTTATGTGGGAAAAGTCTTAATACTTCTTTAGCAAAAGTAGGGCACAAGAAATGGAATAAATTGTGAAGATATCTAGAAACTTCTATCTAAAAAATTTAGTTTAGGGAATCTACCAGGACCTTAAGCCCTAGATTCAAATGCTCACTCTGCTATTTTTAAATCACTCTAGATATTTAGGTAATCTGACTTGAGAACCAATAACTAAACCATGGCAAATATAGTTTTATCTGTTTATATTTAAAATAACCAAAGTACATGGTCACCTTCAGATCATATTCATGTTTTTATAATAACATAAGTTTTCTCTTAAGAAAAAACAACTTCCAAGGCATATGTGGAAATTCATTTTTTCACAAGTTTGTATATCTTTTTTATTTTCAGGAAGATGGGAAAATGAGTTTGAAAAACAACTGGGTATATTATCAAAGAGAAATTTAAGAGTTTAGCTTTGACAGTCCCATTAAGCCTACAGGAGAGAAAGAGTAAAGCCATGTTCTGACTTTGTGACTTCAACCATTACTAATCATCAAACATTGAAAAAAACTGATTTTAAGATCAAAGCAAAACATAGCAACTTCAAAGACAGATGGAGAGCTCAGTGCTGAAAAAACAGGGTCCTCATAATGTCACTTCCATTAGAAGGTTGTAGGAAACCAGGTAAACAAGACCTGTATCTGAAATAGAACTAAGAACATCTACAGCAGTCGACCAAGTTTAGAAATATTTCTCATAATTTTTAGTTATTTTGAAAATCACTTTCTGTTCCTTTCCACAGATGAAATCCGAATGTGTTTTGGGAGCTGAATAAGCTATCTTTACTCCACTACATAGAACAATAAGCCATGTAATTTACTATTTAACCTTGGAAATTGTAGGAAAATTGTAGTGAAAGAGGGTACTGTTAAAAATTTCACCTTGAAAAATAGTGTTAACTTGGCATTTCCTAGGAAAATAGGGAATTCTGTCACTGTAGGTGGTACTGTTCCTGAACATAACCTCCTTTCAGATGAAATGCTGTTCTAGATGAACTTTCTCTCTTATGAAAATTTTCCATGCTTCAGCCATTTCAGTAGGTGCGTTCCCCTGAACCAATCCTCCTAATCACAAATATAGGTTGTTGAGTACCTTATATCATGAAAACACTGCATATCAATGTTAAGGCCCATATTATATTCATCAACACCACCAACTACAAAAATGATTTCCAAATATTAACACTCTGAATATATGAAAAATTTTCTGATGAAAAACTCCGTGTGTCAGCATCTCATTTTATTACTCATTCAATAATTTTTTTGTGACTTGGCCTTTGGAGATCATTTTATTTACAAAATCCTTAACTAATTAGAATGAAGAAAAAATAACTGTAAAAATGGCTATACTTTGTTCTATTTTAACAGAACACTTCAACATCATAAAATTGTCAAAAATAGAAAAAATTTGGCATTTTAAACACAGCTGTTTGTTGTTTAAAATCTTTGTTTTCTTTTTCATTGTTCTTATGTGCATTTATGCACATATGTTCTGCATGATTATATGCATTTTATAATCTATCCATTTTTTCGTTTTTCTATAGCAGAACATATAATTGCAATCAGTCTATGCCAAAACTCTAGTTGAATTTATTTCTATGTTGTTATACAATCTATGTAATTATAGTTCAAGAGTATAATTTTAGTTGAGATTGTGCCCTCATTTAATTAATCATAACCCTATCATTAGATATTTAGAGTAACTTATTTTTCACTGTATGTTGTTGAAATTATTATTTAAATACATATAGTTTTTCTAATTTTTTTAGAATTTTTAAAATGTGTACTGAAATGCAAGATTACTAGATGAAATGATAAAAACAAAAGAAACAAAAAAGAAACCATTTATCTTGGAAGAAGCAGTATATTAGTTAGTAGTATCCAAGCACATTTAATTGTTTCCCAAGTAACTTGATCTAATCTGGCTACTGAGCATTCAAGTTCAGCTGTCTTTATTATGCACATGATAAGTATGTGACTTACAGATCCTACAGCTTTAAGGTCTGATTTGGTTCAGTAGAAATGAATGGATACAGAGCAAAGCTCTAGGTAAAATGGATAAGTTAACAAATGAAAAGTGACAGTATTACTTGAGCATAAAATATGTAGCACATTTTAACCACAGTCCAGCATTAAGAAAGACAAACTGTTTATTCCAAGTAAAATATATAATTTTCATTTCAATGAGACAGTAAACTTGCTCTCCATATGTATACAGATTATATGTAAAGATTTTTCAACTGCAATATTTGAATTTTAAAATTTTTATTATTATTTTGTTCTGGGGCTGCTCTGGACGTAATTGTATTTAAACCTTTGTCTTTCTTTTTTTTTGGTGGTGCTGGGGATTGAACCCAGAGCCTCACACATGCCAGGCAAGCTATACCTTAAACCTATTTTTTAACTCTGATTGTTCTTCCGTTTTCCTCAGTTTGTCTTCTGGTCTGTTTATCATCTTTTGATCTCTAGAGAAGTTCACAAAATTAAAAAAAAAAAAAAGGAAGCAGAGAACCTTATTCTCAGTTAATTGATTATAGAAGAATTTTGCTTATTAATTTCCTCTTACTGTGTTGAAGTACTCCTTTTGAACAAAGTATAAAATAGACTTATTTGTTTCTATCTAAAATATTTGTGCCTACCTTATATGTACCATTTATAAAATCACATTTTGATACTAGTATAACTAGAGATAGATTGAAGCTTTTAAAAGCAGATTGAAGGGTAATATTCCATAGTAATGTTCAGCCATCTGTATCAAAAATTATTGAAAGCTCTTAGTAGTATACATAGCTTTCTATATAAGGAAGGATGAAAGAATTTAGTTGCTTGAATATATGTAGAAAAGTTACCAAGAAAGAAACATGTACTCAAAATACATGATCAACAAAACATGCCAGTTTTATCTTTAATCCGAATCCCAAGCTGGTGCTGCACTTACTGATGGTCTTTCTCCAAATAAATCATGGTCTGTCTTACTTCCAAATCTTCTGCTAGAACATCTTCCTCTTTCTTTTTTCTTTGTTTATGGAAATTCTCATAATTCATGGAAGAAGTTTTCTCAATTATAATTAAGCATTTTATTATATACATCATTCACACAAAATGTTCTCAGCACCTCTGCCTTGCTGGTAAGTCAGCATTCTGTGATTCAAGCCTACATAACAGCACAAAGTAATATGTGTCCTATATTTGTACTAGGATTAAATTTAAATTTTATTATATTTACTTTTTTTTGGTACTTAGGATTGAACCCATTGGTTCTCTACCACTGAGCCACATCCCTACCCATTTGTTTATTTGCTTATTTATTGAGACAGGGCCTTGCTAAGTTGAGAGAACCTGAAAAGGCTGCCCTTGAACTTGTGATCCTTTTGCTTCAGCCACCTGAGTCACTGGAATCACAGGCATGTGCCACCACAACTGTTAGCAAATTTTATCATCTAAATCATTTTAAGAAAAAGGTACGATAATCTATACGAGATAAATCCATTTAACTATATGTTGGACTCTTAAAGTTGTAAATGAAGAGAATGAATTCAATTCATCTCATCAAGTAACTTTTAAGTATAGTCAGTTTTATGCCGACATGTTAAATACATTATTTCCCATCTTTAAACTATATGTTTTAAATATTATAATTGCAGATGATGGTGCAATTCTTTGATGAAAATTATGTAAGTACTTTCCTTACATTGAAGGTGCTACCTACATTTTGACCTTGACAATAATGAGTAAATAAATTTATTGGGCATACAGTTAAGGGAGAAGGGTGGACATAATAAAGTGTAGGATATAAAGTCTTCCCCAAAAATATTACTCTTAAGGCAACTACATTTTGGCCAAGATATTTGACCTTTATTTACAATATTTGTGCTTTGTATCATTTTGAAATATTTGCTTATTTATCTCTTTAAATATCTGGTTTTTAAATAACTAGTTTCAATTTTAGTTGTTATATGTTAGGATCATATAGTGCCTATACAAATATAATGCCAGTTTTAAAACTAGTTAAGCAAAGTGATGGCAGTTTCAAAGTTTGTATCCCAGGAAAACATCTAATAAATCTTATTGATCAAATAATTTTGCAATGAAAATTCCAAACTTCTAATCAATGTCAAAACCTTTTTAAGGAGTTGCCCTGAAATATTGATAGTAGAATTTATATCTCCCATTAGAATCTAGATTAGTGAAAATGATGAAGATTTTATTTCTGTTTCCAAGCATCAGAATATAACCTACACTAATTATATGAAGTCATACTTCAATTGTTTTCACATCAGAGATAGACAAAGAGATTAAAAACAGTTGTGTTTTAACACGTGATCAGTAAAAAGTGAAGAGAGTTGATTCGTTGTTTGCAAAGTTCAGATAATTTCACATATCTAAATATAATGCAATTAAAAATAAATAAGAGAAAGCTAAAAAATAGTTAAATTGAATTTAAGTTTTGGCAAGGAATTGGGCTTACATAGTCAGAGAAAGACTCTTCTTTAAATGGAAAGCATAGCATATAAAAGGCACATTCCCTAATGGCATCATCTTAATTCAAGAGATAGTATTCATGCCCTCGGAGCTACAGCTTAGAGTTCTGCAACAGGCAAGAATGACCTTAAATGAATAGATTTTTTTTTTCAGTTACTACAGCTGAATGCATTTGAAATAAGGAACTCATGCATTTCACTTCAGTATGGAAATCATCATATAAATGAGATAGTGAAAATTTCAGCTTATATATAGCAAGAAATTATGTCATTTACAATGATGGTACAATTTACATCATGTACATTTTTTACAGCTTGATTTAAATTTTCAAAAAGAGGTTCTACTGCTTGTAGTATTTTAACTCTTTTAAAAATAAATATCTGTTGGAACATCATTTCAAATATGCAGCCAAAAATGATTCTGAAATCCTTTAGAATACCAGTTGGTATTCTCAAATCCAAACTATCAAGATGCAGGTATGTTGAAGAGAAAGTCCAGCTAAATTTCCTGCTAAATTCAAAGCAACTCAGCCCTGAGTTAAGTCATTTTGTGCCAAATCCCATACTGTTTAAAAAATAATAATTATAGTAGACATTATTGTTAATATCATATTCAAGTGACATTGCTGAGAGGATAATCTCCAGGTAATAAATTAAACATGAAAATGTTAAAACAATATTCATTCTGAGGCACTTAGAAGTCAAAAGAAAGGTGCCATCTGCAAGAAAACCTTAGGTTAACCTTAGAAACCTGAGTAGCATCACAGCTAATATTTCTTAACCTCTTTGCCAGACTCTCTAAGGAGGCTTAGCCTTAATCATATGGTTCCTTACTTACATTAGCAGTGATCTTTGTTTGCATTAATTTGTTTTATGTGTGAATGCTGTTTTGTTTTTTGTTTTTAAATTGAATTGTAAGCATCTGAAAAACAATAACAATAGTTCATGTTTTCTTTGCTCCACTGTCAGAGTTAGGCTCCCAAACAATTGCCCTCATGCCCTCAGTGACCCTTCCATAAAATGTACTTGGTGCACTTTCTGGCCAGACTCTGCTTCCTGCTTCTGCACCAGAGAAGACTCAGGTGCTGATCATTTGTTTAATACCCACACCGAGCTCTGCTCCTGGTTCATGAAAGCTCTAAAAATGTAAATATCAATGAAGTACTTTTTTTGTATACTCTCCACTGTTCATCTAAGTTAAAAGTGTCACTGAAAGGAAATTTTTTTCTACTGTTTACTTATGAATTATCATTTAAAACATTATTTACACTTAGCTCACATTTTTTATTGTTTCTAGTACACATTTTTTCTTGCTTTGTACACTGGGCTTAAAGGAGTAATTCTAATTTCTTCTCATATTTAGGTAGCATTTTATTTCTCAAAGGATACCTGGCTATTCCAGGGATTGAAGCTTATCCCAGAATGATATTTTGCTTGTTTTAGGAAATAACATTTATCACAATCATCTTTTTTGAAATAATAATGATATTTTGAAAATAGATGCAACATATGGGTACGTGTGTATAGCTATTTATTTAATTTAATCATAAAGGTGAACCTGCACATGGATTTTTCAAAAAAACCTTAATTTTCAGAATTAATATGTGAAAGATATAAGGACATAACATTCAAATTCCCCAATGAAATAACAGGAGAGTCAGACAACTTGATTGAAATAAGTTATGTAATTTGTATTCTTAGTAATATATAGCTATATGAAGCAATAGGAACTCTTTTTCTCAAAATACTACAATAAAAATAGGCTTTGATAATGTTATTAATTATGTGCTTAATGTGGTCTATTTAACATACATAATTCTTTAATTTCAAAATATTTCAGGGAAGAATAAACCTCATTTTGTCTTAATTTGCATATGACAAATGAATAGGATTCCAGATGACTAAAGGGAAATCCAGCCAGAGACCTCAGGGATGACATGGGCTTTCTTAATGTTGTGCTGCATTATTGCATGTTGGAGTGTCCTCAGCTTCTGTAGGAGTCCTAGAGATTCAGACAGTGGGACAAATCCAGCTCAGGTGTCACTTCAAGTGGCACACTTCCTTTTTCTGGGTTACTTCCTACTTAACTTCCTTCTCAATGCTAAGAATTATGCAGCAATTTGCCACAGAACTCTGCAGGCCTTTGCCCAGGAGAGGATTTGTCCAAGAAGTGGCATCAATTTTGGCCACAGGAGAGCCAGGCACACATATAATCAGATGAAATACTTATGACTTCCCATGTAGTCAATTCTCTATGGTCCTTCACAGAGGAGTAGTGTGTGTGTGACTTGTATAAAATGATGATTTTGCAAAACTGACGTTTTAAAACTTAACCTCAAAGATAATGCCTATAATGTGTTTAAACACAACAATTCTACAGGGAAAATCCACACATGAGAATTTAAATGCTGATAAAATGAAAGATTTACTGCATATTGACCCTGGAAGGTTTTCTTCTAACTCATCAAGTTAAAAGTCATAATATTATGAAACATACAATAATAGTATTTGTGTAGCATTTGTATTGCAAAAGTCTTTGAATTTTATTTTTTTTTAAGCAACAAAATGGTCCCCACTGAGATGTTAACATTTCCTTTGTAGTTCCACTGATACAATATACATATATCCATATAATCATGGAGCTAAAACTTGGCTATGCTTTTTTAGCATTTTTTTTAATAAAAATGAATATATAAATATGTTTGTGATGAATACATTATAGCTTTTATTTCATGAGAATAAAAACATGTCATGAGATAAGCAAATTTTGATTTGAATATTGGTATTTGTTGTTGCACAATTTCTGTTCAATTCAACTAATCCATTGTTTCTTTGGAAATTCTTTGGAAAAGGTAGTAGGAAATCAATTGCTCTGACCATAGATTGCTCTAAATTTATGAAATCTATTAGCACTTGTATGTAATACAATAACGTCTTTAGTTAAATCTTATAATGGATGAAAGTCATGTCTAAGTTTTGTTGTATCTTCAGGTATTATTCAAAATTTTTAAGCATATGTTGATAATACCTTTGGAGAAAGCTTATAATAACATTATTTTACAATATCTTTAATAATTATATCAAGAACATATCTTATGATTTTAAAACCCAATTCTTGTGTGTTTTTCAATTTATCAGGATTAGTTCTAAATTCTAGAAGGAGAATTCGTATCTTTGTCTAAGTCAGAAGACTAAGCTTAGTCAAAGGCTAATTGCTGTTTAAGTAAGAATAAACAGTTTCAGCGTAATTTATGGAAATCTAGAGTTCTTAGATATGTTCAGTGTAGCCACAGGTTCATTACAAAATGCAAAGTACATTACTGCAAAGTGTCTTAGGATCATCTAAGCAAATTAGGTAAAAAAGCAGGTGAAATTTGTTATGATACAACAGATCTCCCTTCTTAAACTTAATCATTGTCTTAATTTGTTTTATATTTTGGCTTCTGAGTAAGGTATGAGTTGCTTTAAAAAAATAGCGTTTGCCATTAGTGACAAATATAACATATGAAAGTCACTATTAATATTTCCTTCTCATTTAATTATTGAGCAAACTCAAAGATTTCAGAGTTGTGAAATAATTGCGGTCTTTAGTTTTCTCCCAAGGTTTTTGTCCTACCTCCTCATCTTTAGTAGGAGAATTGTCTTAGAGGTAGGTGACAGCTCAACATATATACAGGTGTTTGTCAGTTTGGCAGAACTAAACTACTGACCTATCACCAACTCCAATATCTTTTTGTGGTATGATGTAATTAAACTTGAAGATATACTACTAAATCCCTTGCAGTACAGATATCCCACGAAACTTACTTGTCTACAAGTGAACTCCCAGTGCCTGGTTCCTGAGAATTTTGGCAACCAAACAGCAACAGGCAGAATAACAAAGTGATTATAGAAGTGAAGGCTAACTGTGGAGAGTAATTCCCAGATCTATTATCACTTTTGCTATGTGACCTTGCGCAAGTTATTTAACCTCTTTGTGTTTTAGTTTCATAGTCCATAAAGTGGATATAAGGAATAAGTGATTATTGTTTGCAAAGTAATGCCTGGCACATAATAAACCTTACTAAAGTCTTTTTAAAATAAATAGGATTGCTATTTTAATAAAGTAACACTGGTTAGAAATAGAAATAGAAGAAACAGCAACACAAAGAAACATAACTCTCTGGAAATCTTATTTGTTGCTTAGGAGTTTCTTAATGGATCAGAGCTTTTGTGCATAACAATGAATTACTTGGCCTCTACAGTCAATGTTCAAGAGTGTATCTTCTTACTCTACTATGCATTACACTCTAGTTTGTCCGTCTTTGATGCTTCCTACACTGGGCTTTTGTGAAGTAATCTATTTGGGGCCTTCCCAGAAGATTCATTAAGTTGTATTGAATGTGTCTGCTTGCCTCATGGGTAAGGCAAGGCATTTGCACCAAACACAAAACACCTGTGCTCTCAAGTTAGCACCAATTCTGTTCCCTTTAGCCAATTCAAGGTTTTGTTTATTATTTATAGCATTCTGAATGTGTTGGGACCTAATTATTTCTGAAAGTACTTCATCCCCCACTCCATGTCATGTCAGTTGCAGCTGGCTGGAATCTTATCTATTCTTAGATTCGAATTTGAAGCAGGATGTTCTCTGTGGAGAGCCCTTGCCTCCTGAATGCTCTCCCTTAGTAATCTATCAAAGTGCAAATGTGAGAGTGTTTAGGTCATGATTTATGATGCCCTAAGTCTTCTCAAAATTTGATTAATTTTGGTCATTTTTCCCTAGGACATAAAACAATAGTGTATTTAATATCATCTAATATTAAATTGCAAAAAGTTTATTGTATCACATACTAATTTATTTTGAAGTATATGATAAAATAGCATAACATTAATAGTCAAAGTGCTGTTTATAAGTCAAAAAACAATATCTGCTTGGATACATTTCAATCCAGTTCAACAAGATTTTCTCACTATCTAGGGCAATGTTTTTAAAAATGTGCTCAAAGGACATTCCAACTTCAGAAACACCCCTGAGCTTTACAGGAATTCCAGGGCCAATGCAGACACATTGAATTAGAATCTCTGAAGGCAAAGCCTGGAAATTAAAATTTTAACAAATACCACAGGTGATTCTGATGTACTCCCATGTTTGAGAATCTGATTCTTAGGTACTGAAAATGTTTATTTTTCCAACTTCTTTACTTCTTCAGCTTTCGGGTTTCTGCTGGCCAGGCAAGGTGACTGGCAGATAGGACAGAACAGCTTCAATCCACATGTGTGTATTAATTTATCATCCTCACTACCTGCCAGTCACACTGCTGGCCTCATTGCTAGGATCTGAGAATACTACAAGAAGCAAAGGTGAAGATTTTGCTTAGAGTTTGCCTTGAAACTCCCAAAAGGCTGCCAGAGGAACCGATGATTCATGGATTCTTTTGGCAGCTAGCACAGCATACCCCAGAGAGAACTGTTGGCTCACATTTAAACTAAGAACATCTCTTCATTTTCATCTTATATCTTGACTTTACTTGGATAAGTGAGCCTAACCTTGCTACACCTATACCTCGGCAAGATTTGGTGACCTAAACTATCTATCTCCTGCCAGGATCACTGTCCATCTGATTGGAAAGTGGTGCTACATCTATGACTACCCTACTCTCATCCTCTCTGTGCAGCTATTTTTTAAAGCATTCTTCTAACTTCTCCCTCTTTCTACTCTCCCTGCCAATAGGAATCAATCCTTTCTGTTGCTTTAACCAACAAGTCTCTGTTGGTGACACTCAAATGTTTATCTTTAGTTCCAATCACTTTTTAAAACCTAGGCCCAATTTTCACTGGTATTGACATTTTCACTTCTACGTCCAATTGCAATCTCACATTCTACAAATCTGCAATGGACACATCTGCTTATCCTCCAGAATGAAAAACAAAAACAATCATGTAGAGGGATTTGGCCTCTTCTTCCTGGTTCCACATCTTAAAAGCATTAAATAACTTTGAATTCTTTAGTGCTGAATTAATCAATGAATTGATTTATTGCTGTTTATAATGCATTCTTTCCAGCAATTTCAGGAATCCTGAGACCCTTTGGATTGAGAAAGTGTTTCATTGTAGAGGAGGTAACACACTAGGATAGTAATAAGCAAGACTTTTAAACAGGAGAAACTGTGGTTTTCCACTTGCTGCAAAAACATAGCTATGCTACTTAGCCCCTTTAATGCACTATTTTTCTTACCAATACGAATTTATTCCTTCAACAAATATTGCTGGACCCATGCAAGTTGCATCAGTGTACTTTGATCTCACTGTGCTATAATGGACAAAGTCTCTTCACTCATGGAGAATATAGATGAGTGGTTTGTTATAATGAGAAATAAGCTAATTCATCTAAAACACTTAGCACAAAGTAAATATTCTGCAAATATTGATTACTTCTGTTTCCTCTAGAGTCTGCTTTCTGGTTCCAAACTAACATCTCATATTTCAGTGGGCACAGCTGCTTTTTCCTTCCTCATTAAAGCTTCCATACATAACTTTCTCCACCTCGTTGTCCTCCCTCCACAAACATGAATTGTAGAGTAGAATTTAATTGCCCTGTGTTTCCTGAATTTTGCTTTCATTCAAGAATATCTTTCAACTCCTTTCTCTCTTTTTTTTCCTACTGAAAATGTATCAAATTATTTTATGGAGTGATAAAGTCAAATACATAAGTGAGATTTTTTTTAAAAATTTTTCCCCCAGTATGAGAGGTGAGATTAACAAGAAAGAAATGGTGATTAGGTCTCCTTCTTGGTTGACTGGTTTGGTAGTGGTGTCCCCCAATAAAATTATATGGGAGCCAGAGAGGAGAAAAGAGATTGACTATGAATTTAATTGAAAGGTTAAGTTTGGGGTTCTTGTGAGACTCTTAGGTGGAAAGTTTACCAGATATTCAGGTGAACAAATATGAAGCTTAGGAGAGAGGTCTGGACTTATAATATATCAATTTATTAAAAACTAATAAAATTATTGCAGCAGATTATTAATCAACTTTAAAATATTGCATATTATACACTTATTGTGTACTAGGCATTGTCCTTGGAGCTAAAAATTAGAAAATGAATCAAATTCATATTGCCCTTGCCTTAAGGGATTCAGGATTAAAAAATCCAGTAATTAAATATAAACTGGGAAATGTGGTACATCGAATCATGTGTTGAGATAAAAAATTGCTTAATTCCCTTTAAATTAAATGAACTGAGAGGAATACAATATAGTTAATTGAGTGGAAGTGGGAAAGTCCAGGCCACATACATCCTTGTGCACCAACAGAGGGATCTGTATTTATGACAATATGTAATAGGAAATCATTGAAAAGTTTTTACTTTGAAAGTTTCACATGACATGGTGACATGCAAAGTGTGATATATTGCTGTTCTCATTATGTGCGAAATGGATTGGCAAAGAACAAGAACACCCTAATGTCATTCCCAACCTCTAGATCCACATTCCCCATGGATGACTTATGGTAAACTCAAAATCAAGGCAGAGGTGTGTTATAAGGAAAGAAATCAAGAATTAGAAAAATTACTGAACAGGAAGTGATTGAGGTGGCATGAAAATTCCAGACTTCTGACCTTTATTTCAGTGATCTTAATGCAGTATGGATTACATTGCCTTCTTTGAAAAATGTCCAGATTCCCATTCATTTCAATAGTTCATGTCTACCTTTCCTCACTAATAAAACTTTCTTCCACCAAAAAGTTTGCTGAAATTTTCCAACACAATCACCAATTGTAAAAGGATGTTCTTTATGAATTTAGGTCTTGTGTAACAAAGGTTGGCAAACATAAAGCTTAAACTCTGGCAGCAAAGTTATCCTTCAGCAGGAAGATTTCAAAATATGATGTACAAAATTCAACATCATGAATGCTAATTATGTATGGATCACTGCTGTCATAGTAATATGTACATTGACAGATAATGACTTTGCTGACGCATAATCACTGTAGGGTACAACAAATTGAGGTTCAAATTCCTCAGCATTCTAAGTCAAACATTATTCATAGGAACAAAAGTAATAATAATAATATTGTCTTTAAAGAACCATATACATGCAAATATAACATGAGTGCTTAGTGTATGTTCCAGCACTTTCAATATTTAATACGGATCTCTCTCCAATGAATAGGATAATTACCTTCAATTTTAAAAAGCCTGAGGGGCTGGGGTTGTGGCTCAGTGGTAGAGCACTTGCCTGGCATGTGTGAGGCACTGGGTTTGATTCTCAGCACTGCATATAAATAAATAAATAAAATAAAGGTCCATAAACAACTAAATAATATACATATATTTTTTTATACATATATTTTTAAAAAGCCTGATTTGCAGAGTTATGAAATCATTTTATGGACATTCACATAGCTTGAAATCAGCAGGTCTTGGATTTAAACCAGACACATGAATTCTCTCTGTCTCTATATACATAAAACAATCCTGTTGAAATATAGCATCAAAAATGGTATTAGTCTGTGTATATATATTTTATTTGTCAAAGCTTATTTAAAACTCAGTAACCCCAGATTTAAATAAATAGAATAACATTTTCAGTAAGTGATCAGAACTTCTTTTTGTATTTCAGTATCAAGATTTATAAGACATAAAGTCTGATTATAGGTTGAGAACATAAGAGACTGTTTTTATCTTCATATACAGTTACAACTGTTGTTCAGTTTTAAGTACTAAATAATCCCTTAAGAAATGACTGTTGATGTTCTAGGACACAAAATTATGATATCCATGTAGTCTACAATTTTATATTGATTTTCTTTCATCATATTGTTGGCTTAGTTTATAATCGGTTACATGAAATAGTAAGTTAGGACAGCTGCCAGATTTAAACTAAAGGGGGGACATGCCATTCTGATAAAACTGTACTAGTGAGAAAAAATAAAATATTATAATAATTTTTTCATATCTAAAGGATATAAGGAGTCTAAGTACTTAAATTAGGTATACTTTTACTGACTTTTACTGACAAAGCATTAGGTATACTTTTACTGACAACTTTATTTAAATAATTAAAGTTGTTGTATCAAAAGGCTAGAGTAAAACCCTCAGTGAAAAAAATGCCATTTTCAGTCTTATTAAATCTGTGTGAATATCCTTAAAAGTAAGATAATATACTTTAGATGTTGGCTTGTTAACATATCTTATTATATTAGTAAATCTTTTCTAAGATTTTTTTAACAGTATCGGAAAACAAAAAAAGTTTTCTGTAGTTTATTTTCATAAATTTTATGAATTCCATTTTAGTAGAGAAAGTAATAGTAAATATTTAATAGGTGTTTTCTCTAGGCCATTGCTTTACATTTATTTACTCATTTAACACAATAACTTTATAAAACAGATGTCATGTTTAATTCACTATATAATGAAGAAACTGAGGTACAAAGAGTTGAGGCAAATTCCCAAGATTAGTTAGTTAGTGGATGAGTTAAGACCTGAATGTAGGTTGCTCCTAAGCCATATATTTTAACTACACAAAACTGAGCTCCAGATATATTTCCCCAGGAGTGAATGGAAATTTCATTTGCAGAGGCTAATATTCAGCTGAACATGGGGAATACAATTTTAAACAGTAAGCACATATTTCCATGTGACAACACTTCTTTCATTCTAGTATATGTACTTAGTCCATTTATTCTGCTCTAAAAATGCATGAGACTAGGTAATTTTTAAAGAACTACAAAAATTTACATCTTGTAGCTCTGGAGGCCAAGAAGTCCACAATGGAGGTGGTAGTATTTTGTTTTTTTGAGGGCCTTCTGCCTGCATTCTCACGAAGTGCACAAAAAAAGGGACAAGTGCTTGGGCCTTACATAGCAGGAGAGTGCAGATCAAGAGTATGATCCCTTTTATAAAGATGCTAATTTCATTAGCAAGGTCCAAGTTCTCAGGACTGAATCACCTCTCAAAGCCACTTCTTTTAATAATGTTGAACTGAGAATGAAGTTTCACCTTGAAACTTGGAGAAAACACCACCCTTCAAAACACAGCACTTAACCACAGCTAAAAGTGTTTTCTTTTCCTATGTTGAAGAAATTCTAGCAAATATTAGTAAGTGAAAATCAAGGTAGACATATTCTTTAGTTTTCATCTGTCCAGAGGCTAATTTTATTATTGAAGGTGAGTACATACCAATCTGCTGGTCAAAGCTAACTCTAAGCAGCGGGATTTTATTAGTGACAATTGTGAAGAGACCTTTATATGTTAACATTTTTATTTTGTGCCATCTACTTTATTTTTTTTTGCAGTAAACATTTTAATTGTTTTATTTAAAACAATAACAATAAAAACTCTAGGCAGAGCCTATGAAATTACCATAGGTGACAGTTTCATTTTATGGATGAAAAAATGGTTGGTAAGAAAGGGCACGTAAAATGCTCAGGACTATCTAATTCTGAAGTTCACACTCTTTCCATTTAGCTTTAAATATTATAAAAAGCAAAGAAAGACAGAAAACAATTTATATTTAGAAATTTAGCCTAGATTCCATTAGTTGTATAATTGTGTCAAGACCTTCAACCCCACCAGAATTCCCACAAGTTTTTAAAAGGCAGGAACTCTGTCATACTTACCTCTTATCCAAATACAATGCCTAGACCATATTTAGAATACAGTAGCTGTTGAATTTGAATGAATTTAACAGAATATTTTATTTCTTTTCATTATAATAATTATTGTCTATAGAAATGCATTTAGAGATCTCTTCATTTCATATAACATTTTTTGGTTAAGAACAGGACTTTTCCTTTAAAGAAAATAGAGCAATCATTAATTCGGTATTAAAAATTCAGTTACAAATCATTTGACTAAACATCCACCCAGCCACTTTTAGAATTGGATGGAATGAGCAGTGTCTCTCCTGTGTCATCTAGTTTTCTTATGAACTTCCAAATATCTTAGAATACCATTTTCTTCTCTTTATTTTTATCTCTTCTGATCTCCTTTTTAGCTTTACATTTGTCCATTGATTATCTGCAATAATCAATATGAAAATACAGATTTTGATAAAGAAATGGAGATTACCATGAGAAACAAAATATTCCTGTTCCTGTTTCTATATTCATAATATTCCTGTTTCCTGTTTCTATACTCATTTCAAGTGTCTTAAGTGCATTGGGCTTAAGGCATATGTCCTATTAATTCCTCCAATGTGACCTAATACTAAAATAATGCTTCCCTCTTAAATAATTGTGTATGGAACAGGGAAACTGTAATTTAAATGAACAGAAACACTTTCAATCTGTTAATAATGATCTTTAAGAAATATCTTAGTGGTTCTGGCAATTCTTTCCCTAAAACTAAGTTTAAAACCAAGCAGTTTCATATATTGTGAAAAAATGTATATTATGCTATTTTTGAAGCTACTTAAGTATCCTAATTTTCCTATAATTATCTTCCTCTTTCAATATCCATTATCTTTGTATGCCTAGGGTTTATTCTTAAAGAATTAAGCTATAGCCATAAAAATAGAAACACATTTTTAGTAACTATTGCTATTATACTAAAAATACATTTGGATCTATAAGACTTCACAAATTCAGGACTCTTTTCCCAATACCAAATGTCTTGAATTTCCTGCAATTGAGTGAGAGAATAGTTTTGCATTGCTTTTCTAATTAAAGTGCAGAAAGTTAATAGCTTTGGACATCTCTGCAAGATGAGTAAATGCATACCCCTGCCTTGACATTTCCTCCAGCATTGATTTGAAAACACTAAATGTATTTTATTTTGTGGAACCAGAGTACAAAAATCCACCCCGTAATTGTTTTCCATTGATATTCCCTCGGTGAGTTTGCATTTGTAGGATAAGAATTGGCATTTATAATTTAGAGTCAGTCAAATTATAGAATTTGTGGGCTGAAGCTCTTTATTTTTATTAGTATAACCTTGCAAAGTGATGGGAGGATTTTGTATAGCCTATTCATTTATCTGTTATTTCAAAATTGATTAAAAAACAACAGCCTATAGAACAGAAAAGGAGAAATTTCTTCAGCAATTTCTTTTAGAATATGTTTTCTTAGTAAATTTATTTTGACATTTTTGGACATAGGCATCCATAAGAAATCAACTTTACATTAAATATTTTAACAGAGGACAGTTTAAATGCAAGGGTTCAAATCTGGTCAGCAGAAGGACTCCCTGGGATTAGTGGTAAATTTAGGAACTTTGGCCTTCACATAGGTATGAGAACATGATTAATGCCCTTAATATTGATTATATGCAAGGAGGAAAAAGTCTGCTTCATGTGTGGACAATGAGTTGAAGCTGTGGCATAGTTCAAATTGTAGATAAATGAAACAACAGTTCAGTAGTCATGTGCTTCCCTTGTCTGTGGTTAGAATACAGGCAAACCCTATGGATTGTTGAAACCAGAAAAATTCACACGGCTTTCATCTCCATTTTCTGTAAATCATAATTGATAACCAGGTTAAAAAAGGACATGGAAACCATTCACCCTTGAAGAAAAGAGAAGTTTTGAAAGGCCAGTCCAAAATGATACATGGACATTGGCAAAGAGTAATTCCATAAACTTGATTTGGTGCTCAGCTTGTTGTTATATGGTGGTTGGGATTCTTTCTTTTTCTTTTCCTTCCTGAGAATCAAATAGGCTGGACCCCAAAAGATGAGATTTCAATGAGTACTCTATTCAATAAATAAACATGAAATATAAAAAATAAAGTATTCTGAGAATGAGAATTGGTGGACTTCTCTCCATTGACTTATAGCATCCACATACAGTTAACTCTTAATCTAAAAGCTGTACCTATACATTGAGCTAAAAAAAAATTACTCCCAACACATTCCAAAGCAAGTTCTTTATTTTCCACCTGCATTTTCTCTTTTCTTTCTATTGCTGTTATTGCCATTGCCATCTATTTGTCTAAGCCATGAGAATTGATTGGTGTTCTTCACCTTGTACAACTATCTTTTTAAAAAAAGACTTTTTAAATTCAGATTTGGTTGCATGAAAAAAATTGTGCTTCTCAAGGGCATGGAACTGTGACTTTTTTTTTTGGTTTTATATAATGGATATACATATTCACTATACATTGTAGCCACTCAGCACATATTGTTGACCAAAATTGCAATACTTTGAACTTCATTCTCAATTTCCTTTCAATCATATAAATTAAGTTATATAAAGTATAAGCTAAAGTTCTGAATAGGAAACTAAAACTGGACAATACTTAAGGAAAAAGGATAATGATACTAATATAGGATAATAGATAATAGGATAATACTTAAAGAAAAAAGATAGTCACACTTAATAAAGACAATTCTTTAGAAGGGTAATCCTTCACTCAGAGTAGAGAGAAGAGACTTGAGACAGGTAGGTGAGGCAATAACTAGTTTTACCTGTTGAAGATTCCCTTTCACAGCTTAATAATTCTTTGGATCAATCAGTGAAAGTTTTGTTTATTTGTTTAGTTTTTTAAATTGCTGAGAATACTTTTAGATGTCTTGGGACTTCAATGTAAGGATATTTAAGATAGTGGATATTTTAGATTCTGGTCACCATCTTCATCAAGGTTTATTAAAGGACACAAAAGTACCTTCCTTGACATAGAGAAGTTCTTACCAACTGGTAAGAGCATGCCTCTAGTCACCAGCATACCTTTCTAATAAAATAACAATGATTATATGTGTCAACCATGTGTTCTCTGTGTACACAGAAGTAAAATTGATTGTTTGACTTCTTTAGATTAATACTTCTGGAGTATAATCATGTATTTTAAAGAAAAATGAAAATCTTATCCAAAAGTTACTGCAAAGGAAAATTGACAAATTAATCAATCTCTCTAGTATAATACATAATTGGCTCACTGAAGTACAACCTTCATATTGCTTCTGGTTTTTGTATATGAAAGTGTGTAATCTCTCTGTCTGAATTAATACTTTACAAATTGAAAAGAAAGGAAAAATATACAAACATATGATCATCTCAAATAGTCAATCATTTTAATGACAGCATGTCATTTAAAACAAATGCTTTAACAACTTCAATTATGAATTGATCCTATTAATGAATTTTTTCATTATTCCTTCCACGACCTTTGCCTACAACAAATTAGAAAAGACCAAGAAAACAGTAAACATTTTCTGAAGTATTTAATACACCTGTAAATGTTCAAACACAAAAATTTTGCATTTATATAGTATTGGATTTTTTAAATGAATAATAAAACCACTTAACAGTGAGAAGATTTCCATCTTGGAAGCTGAAGACCAGAGTTTTCTTCCTTTATTAGCCTTTTATGAGTGTTGTGTCCCTCCACCCCCATCTCCGATTAATTTCCTTATCAGGAAATGGTAACTGCCTAGAAAACCCTTCACCTGATTCACTAATTCTTCAAGTGTTAGCATAAGTGTCACTTTTCTAATTTAAATCCTATTGTTTAACTTCTAATTACATATGTAATTTCCTTTGAGGCATTTAATATCACCCCAAATTTAAATATCTAATTAAAGCTTTATTATGTATTCCTTTAGTATACTGCAAACTCCATTTGAAGGCAAGAGAAGTCTCCTTTTATATCATCTTTGCACGTAGTAGGCTTTCAGCTAATTAATGGATTAAAATCAACTGTAGAAAACCAAAATGCCTCAGTCTGAATATAAGACAGCGTAGGTATTTTTAATATACTATCTCAAAATATTATTATATCTCCATCAGTAATATAAAATATAAAAATAGGTTCCTTTTCCCCTTTCATTTATACTGGTCTTGTGTAGGCATGTACTCGCTGTCTATTTTTTCTTCTTGGGCAATGAGAATTTTATTGCTAATTACCTCTTAGAAATGTTTCTATTCTCTCTCTCAACTACATATATGTGCCTTATAACATTTTGTTTCTCATAGAAGAAATTAATCTAAGATCAATCCAATCTCTGATCCTTAGTTTAAATAAAGGTTAACAAGTTGAAAAATGCATTGAGCAAATGATTATTAAAAATTATCACTTTCTTACAAAATAACTCATTTGTAACTCACCATGAAATACCTTTAAATATGGAAAATATTATGTATTTAAATATGCAGTTATATTAACCACTTGTTTTACATGGGAATTTATTTTTCAAAAAGTTTATCTCCTTTCAAAGTCAGATTCAGTTTTAGGGATAAAATTGTGCCTCTCCACAGATATAGACATCAAGAGAGGGAAGACAATTGGAACACATATAGTGAGATGATAGCCATGACACTTGAATAATGTCAGTAATCACCGGAAGCTAGAAGAGTCGAGAAAAGATTCCACTTTACAGCCTGTAGGGAGCACATGACCTTGCTAATGCTTTAATTCCAGACTTCTTTCCTCCATAAGTGTACCAGAATTAATTGTCATTTGAGAAAAAAAAATGTGCTTCTCAAGGAGTGAGAGCTATGATTTTTTTTATTTCTTCAGTTTTATATTTTAGACACATATTCACTGTTCACTGGGATACTCAAGACATATTGACCAAAACTGAAATACTTTAAACCTCATTCTCAACACCCTTCAATTGGATAATTTAAATAACATGAAATGTAAATTAAAGCTCTGAAAAGGAAACTAAAACAGAAATATACTTATCAAGAGGGAAAAAACCTAGGCAAAGATAAGTGAGTCATCCAATGCCCTTGACTATATAAACCCTTCATTTCTCATTACAGAAGTGGGCACAGTATATAAGACTTTTAAAAGTCAGAACCTATAACATATTCTTCTCCAAGTTAAAGATATTCTTTAACTATAGAATTAGAGTTCCATAAATTTCCTTAGATAAAACATTCTTTTCTATTATCCATAATTAAGATAATTGCAGAAATGAAAGAAACATGGACATGGAATATACTTTTGATCTACTATGGAGAATTTGGTGTGTCAATATTATCTTCCCTATGTTTATTAGAGGCATGTACCTAATGCTAGTCTTATCACTGCAAAAAAAGAAAGAATATAGTATAGCTTAATCTTGGGATGAATGTAGGACTTTCTTCATAATTTATGATACCATAGACATAATTATCATCAAAACAGACCCTGATGCTTGCAAA
The DNA here is from genome assembly GCA_004024805.1 of Geosciurus inauris. Lineage (NCBI taxonomy): Eukaryota > Metazoa > Chordata > Mammalia > Rodentia > Sciuridae > Geosciurus > Geosciurus inauris. The sequence continues at coordinate 29,868 of PVHX01000873.1, read as the reverse complement.
ATAGATAAAGAAATTCTGCAAATCATCATTCAAAATAAAGAAAATGCTTTTTTAGCGAGAATATCCTTGAATATTAGAATTAACTTATGAACTAGAATATCTAAATGAGAAGCACCTAGTTTCAAAGTGTCTTAAAATTTTTGAGACCAAAATAACTTAGCAATTGCATACATGATTTCTGATGCTAAAAAATAACTCAGACATAATGAAGAAAATTCAATATTGCCTAAGTACATAAGAAGTATTATAACTTTTATCTAATTTCAGAGCTAAATGTACCATGAAGACAATAATGCCACAAGTACAGAATTCTTCATCTTTGTCTCACATGTTCAATGGCAATTGTTTGCCTTATAAAATTCATAATTCATCCAGGAATAGATTTCGTGTTAATATTCTTCAAGGATGTTAATCTATTGGATAAATAAATACTGAGGAAAAATTATTTTGAAAAAGAACTGCTTAAAATTGTTTTGTAAAAATAATTCTGAACCTAAAACTTACTCTTAAAAAAATTTTTCTAAAAAGAATTTTATATACCATTGAACTATTCCATAGTATATTTTTAAAACTTCTAAGTTAAATGACATCTTTAATCAAGGGCTGGGGCTGGGGCTCAGTGGCAGAGCGCTTGCTTAGCACATGTGAGGCACTGGGTTCGATCCTTAGCACCACATACAAAAATGAGCACATAAAATAAAGGCATGCTGTCCATCTACAACTACAAAAAAAATTTGAAAAAAAATCTTTAACCAACCATTCAGTGAGTTTTGGATAGAAACTATGTCCTTGAAGAATACCTAAATTATCATCTCTTAAGTAGTTAATAACAAGGGAAAGGACTAAGGCAGTGAGGACAGGAAAGATAAAGAGGAGAGGGAACTGTGACAGCACTAAAGAAGATAGAATAGGCAGAGTAGCCAAAAGGAGGGACCAAGAGGAGCAGCAGGAAAGAAGACTACTTAAAAGAAGGAAGTCTTTGTTATTTTGAGGGGAGACATTTGAAAAAATAGGTTCCTTTTCCCCTTTCATTTATACTGGTCTTGTGTATACTAGTATACTTATACTAGGTATACTAAGTATACTTATACTAGGTATACTAGATATACTAGGTATACTAAGTATACTTATACTAGGCATGTACTCGCTGTCTATTTTTTCTTCTTGGGCAATGAGAATTATATTGCTAATTACCTCTTAGAAATGTTTCTGTTCTCTCTCTCAACTACATATATGTGCCTTATAACATTTTGTTTCTCATAGAAGAAATTAATCTAAGATCAATCCAATCTCTGTATTATTCTTGAGCCAAATCCAACAGTAAATCCAATTGATAAATCTGTTAGCATAAGTTTGACTAGCAAGATGTTATAAGGGCAGGAAAAGTTTCTCTGTGGAATTCTAGCTCCCCATTTTACATATCTTTCTACTCTAAATTGCCCCTACTATGCCAGATCTCCCTAGCATTGCTATAGCTTGTGTTTCTCCATATTAAAAACCGAGCTCTCATTTCAGTTGACTATATTTTAATAATATCAAGGTGTTTCTGTTAAGAGGCAAATAACTACCAGTATTATTCTCTTGCTTGTCTAAATGAATTTACATTAAAACATAATTGGTTTTGACTCAAAGAGATGTATGGAATATTTTGAAATATGGACATTGTATAGGATACATATCTACAGAGTAGATCCCTTCTGGAAACTTATAAATCATGTAACATTTAATTAACTGATAAACAAATTCAGGCATATTGAGCCTAATACTAGTTCCACTAAAATGACTAGGCTAAACTAGTATCTTCTCTTTTCCTTGCTTTTTCTAATCATTAGAGCTAAAATATTCATTCCTCTATTTTTATCATTATTCATGTCATTTTTTGTTAGTTTATTTTTTTAGTTTTAAATGATTTCTACCTTTTCTCAGATGAGATCATGTCTATTTGCTCACTATTTTATCTAATACAATAGTTGAAAAACAATTGGCACTCAATAAATGCCTGTTAAATGCATACATAATATATCACTAGATTCCAGAATGAAGGAATGTGAGAGACAATACACTTTTGTAGGAAAATATTATTACTTTGGTCAATGAAATTATATGGGCAAAAGAAATATAGAATTTAAAGTTTGTAATAGGGAACAAGACACAACTGAAGTCAATTGATGTGCACATCCTAACAGAAGGAATCAGCACCTAATAATGGATAAATAACCAGTATAAACAGAAACGTCAATGCTCAACTTTTCAATGACTAAATTAATATTTGCTCTTTTGATGCAAATGAAAGTTAGTTTTTGGAAACTCTCAAAATAGGCACTAAAATGACACATTAATAGTTTATAATTATAATTCAGACATAGCATGGTATTTGTCTTTGACATCGCTTAATAGAGTAACTTTCTTCTTTCTAGTGATTTGCTTTTCTGCTGTGGTTTTTCTTTTTCCCCTCATGTCATTGTCGACTCACCTATTTCCATACACAAAGTAACTAGCCAATCTATGTTACTGCATTTCCAATCTCACTGAATCCTAGGCGGTATAATTGCAATTCCTTTCTCTATCTCAGACACTGTGAAAGGCATTAGTTGTAAAGTATTGTTGAGTTGACAGGTCTGGAGTTGCTGCTGACACTGTAGAAAAAGACTTCCCAAAAGGTTAAAACCTACATTTTATCAAAGAAAACAGCAATGAAAGATTTGAACTATTGTGTCTTGAATTATGGCAGGCTGAGATACTCTACTGAATCACTTAATCCTTTTAATACCCGCCTATTTTAGCTTTTATATAAGCATCTGCTCATACAAAGCCTGCATCAAACTCCAAATCCAGGAACTATTAGAACTGCTTGAAAGACTGATGGACTGTGCTGTGAGCTGTGAAAAGATTGAGAAAATGAAGGAATCAGTATCACTGGAACCCAGGAGGTGCAAGCACTTAGTTAGCCAGACTTTTAGCCTTCTTGTTTCTAACTTATTGGATTTCTTCTAATACCAGACTGTTTTTAACACCTAGGAACAAAATGGTGTCAGGAAAGCAGATATGTTGATGTAATTATTTGTGTTAAGCTTCTAGGTCTATTGATTCAGAGTATCATAGGAAAAATACTATAGTGGCTGTTGTGCCACATGACTTTGAAATCAATTACAGTTCAGTTCATGTCTCATGTGACAAGTCTAATGGAAAAGATTGATCTGTTTAGTGCAAGGTACGTACTTAAGATTTAGATTTGATTTTGTTATGCTCTGAATAGGATAAACGAGAAAGAATCAAGAGGCAAGTCATTCTGGTGTTGCTTTCCCTCTTAAGCCTTGGGCAGCAATGGGATATTCCAGCACCATCCTCCTACCACCATTCTCATCAGAGAAAAAAGTAAATGCAAAAAGCAATAAGGATTGATTCAGTGAAATAAGAAACCTTTTTACTGAGCAAAGTTTGGAAAAATATTCTTAAGGGCAATGCAAAAAAGACCATCGAAGCAAATCTGAATTTTAAAAAATATATACATACATCATGTTATGGTTTGAATGAGAGGTGTCCCCCAAAGGCTCATGTGTGAGGCAATGCAAGAAGGCTTACAGGAGAAATGATTGGATTATATCCTTGAGCTAATCAGGGAATTAATCCATAATGGGATTAAAGGAGTGGTAGCTGGAGGCAAGGGGGATGTGGCTGGAGGAAGTGGTTCATTTGGGGTGTGGTTATGGGGTATATATTTTATATATGGTGAGTTGAGTCTCTCTCTGTTTTCTGATCATCATGTGAGCTGCTTCTTCCCACCACACTCTTCTGCCATGATGTTCTGCCTCACCTCAAGCCCCAAGGAATGGAGCCAGCCTTCTATGGACTAAGACCTCTGAAATCGTGAGCCCTCAGATAAACTTTTTTTTTTCCTAAAATTGTCCTGGTCAGATCTTCTAGTGAGAGAAGCAAAACATCTGACTAAAACACATCAACATGTTGTAAATCTTGAATATACATGAGTTCCATTTGTCAATTATATTCAATAAAGCTGAAAAATCCAAATATGAAAAATAATCATATAACTCAAATATACATTTTTGTCTAAAACACACACCCATACCCTCAAACACAAAAAGTCCCTTCATTAAAGTATCCTGCCAGAGGCCAAAGGACTTTTGGGGAACAAATTAGGTTGAGAAAAAAATATCCAAAAATAGACACTAATTCATGCTTTTCTGACATAGTCATTCATGAATTGATAAGGTAAAACTGCAGAACAGACATGTTAGGAGTTTGCAGTCCACCATACCTTCTTCTAACTCATAGGATATAAAAAATAACTTGATTAAAAACAGCTGAATAAGCCGGGCACAGTGGCGCAAGCCTGTAATCCCAGCACTTAGGGAGGCTGAGACAGGAGAATCACGAGTTCAAATCCAGCCTCAGCAATGGCGAGGTGCTAAGCAACTCAGTGAGACCCTGTTTCTACATAAAACACAAAATAGGGCTGGGGATGTGGCTCAGTGGTCGAGTTCCCCTGGGTTCAATCTCCAGTACCAAAACAAAAAACAAACAAACAAACAAACAAAAAAAACAGCTGAATAAAAATACTAAATACAAGTGTTTTCAGGTACTACCATTATTCATTTCTCCATGGTTGAGGCAAGAAGACATTTGCTACTGATACATAAGAATGGCATCAAACTGCACATGTAAGATGAAAATCTTGCTACTTAGAAAAGATTGTGTACTGGGTAATGCAAATACAATTTGAATATTCATTAAGACTCCATGAGCCATAAAAAGTCAAATGGCCACAAATGTCTCATTCTGGAATCAAAGTAGACATTGCTCTATAAGAAAAAATATGGAAACATTAGGTGAAAGGGAGTAGTGGTAATCAGTTAACCTAAGATGAATACAGGTTTACCTGCAAATGAAATGTGACAATGTCTAAGCCTTTCCCCTGGTGTTCTAGAAAAGGTAAAAATGAAATAATCTTCCTTCAACTTAAGGGTAACCTCACAGAAGACTGGATAATTGAAGTGCTATTGAGACTTGTTATTCTCAATAAAGGGAATGTCAAACTGGATGATCATTTAAGCATGAAAGTGATAGATAAGGAAGGGCTTTCTTAAAGTGCATATCTCTTTTCTAAATTTAAAATCCTTTGTTTGAAAAACATTTTTAAATAAAAAGCTGTTCCATATTCTCATGCTAGTACAAAAAAATTTAGATATTGAAAAATTCATGTTTGAGAGTAAGCAATATGAATGATAGAATAGGTGCTTTTATTTTATTTTTTTTCATAATCAAGAGCATACATACTGGTAGTATTCTGGTAGTATTCTGCATTCTAACCTTACAGAGAGAAACAAAAAACACAGTGCTCTTTCCTATTATCTAGTTGAGTTTGGATTTTTCAATTATCCTCCTCAAAATGTGCAGTTTATAAGTATTGATTGAACTAATCCTTTACAACTAAGTGTCTTACTAATGGATAAAACATTTTTAACATGAACAATACTACATTAATTGAAGTAGTTATCCTCTCTACAATGAAAGAAATTTAATAATTAAAGAATTTGTGTGCATGTGTATGTGTGTGTTTATGTATGTTTGTATGTATGTGTGTGTGAGAGAGAACTAGACAGAGACAGAGAAAACATTGTCTTTAATAAGTATATCTTGGGGAGATTTCTGCAAAGGCTTTGTGTTTGTTTGACAGCATTCACAGTACTTGCAGTTTCCTGAGATACTTGTCCAGACTGAAGTGTAGATGATTAAAGTCAGCTCAGGTTTCCAGCAAAGACAGATATTATTGAAATGCTAGATGGACCTTTCTCTCTTTATGTCTTTATAGCTTTTGCGATCAAACAGAAGACTTGCTTTTTGCCTACATTTGAATTTTAAAGAACTCCAAGAATCATGGTTCTGTTATACTGTAATGCCACAAGTTCTTTTAAAAATTATCCAAAAGGATTCTGTAACATATCGAGATGATGGTGCCATGGATAAGACATCTGGAAGGATGCTCAGTTGCTAGGAAGAGGGCTTTCTCAGGTTTGTTTTGGTTGCTTACCCCTAGAGGATCTTAAAACAGGATAGGTAACATTCATCTGGACTAGTCAGGATGTAGTTTCTTTCAAGTACAAGAAATGGTTCATAATTCAAGCTCCAGACCCAAAGGGCTATTAACATAGCACTGCTTGATAATGATGATGATGATTTCTCATGCAGTATGGTGTTTACAGTTTCAGAATGCTTTCTAGGGGGCAGGGGGAACAAGTTCTACTTTGATCTTGCGAAACTCCTCTGTTCACTTTCATTAACCACGTGCTAATCGACCTAATCCCACAGAAATGTGACCTTGATGTCATGATTGTTGCTTCCTTCCTCCTAATTCCTCACATTTTTTTCCAAAATATTTCTGGAGCCTTCAAACTTTCTTTTTGTTTTCAATATCACTGCTTCGTTTGTGCTCTAATCTCTCTCACAGGGTTTTATTAAACTATTACTCTTGAGGACCCAAACCTCTACCTCCTGTTTGATGCTCTGCAGCCACTAGATTCAACTTTCTAAACTGCAGTTCCAATATCAACACTTTGAGCAAGACATGAGAGAGGACTCCTTAGCAGCCAACAGGGAGGCCATACTTTTCACAGAGACAATCCAAACCTTTCACATCCTGGACTGAAATTGTTTGGTCTCCTTTCTTTCTGTTCATCCTTCATCCATGCCCTCTAGTAATTTGGAGGCATTGCTAAACAAGCCGCCAAACTGAAAACACACGTACCTGTGTTATGCTTCTGCAGCTTTGCCAATGCTCTTGGTTCTGTCTTGAATAACCTCTGTTCTTGTGCTGAAACAAATGGCCTTTAGTCAGGGAGGATCTGGATAGAACTGGAGAGGGCAGCAGAGTTCCAATGACAAAAAGACTTAAATCCTGTTAGGAAATATGGATCTCTTTTTAAGAGAAAGGGGACATTGGAAGGATTTTAGAGAGGTAAATGATGAGATATGATTTACAGTTTCAATCAGCATCGTCTGGAGGAGAACATAGTCAGGAGACAACAAGGCAAGGAGATGCATTGAGAACATTTTGGATTAGGAGGGAGGTGAGCCTATGGCCACAAAGGGAGATAGAAGGAAGTGCTGGGGAAATGGAGAGTTTTAAGGAAGTAGATTTGGTAAGACTGATATTAACTTGATTTAGGGAATGTGTATAGAACTCACATAGGAAGAGGCAGTATTTCTTTCCCCTTACCTTTACCATGAGTTTCCTGAAGGTAGGTATTATCTATCTTTGAATCTCAACCTGATTTTAGAAATGACTTATAAATAGATGAAGGGCTATTTTTATACAAAGTTGAGGGAATAAATTAAGGTCACAGTGATTGCTTGGCTTACTTAAGATCACAGAGTTAATAAAGCATAACACAATCTCACATATCCTAATAGCTATTTTATGTGATTTTTCAGCAGAGAACAAAGGAATTTTCTTTTTAAGCCTGAAACAAATCTTTAGAACAGATAGAATTTTACCAAAAAGGAGGCAGGATGGGATCACACATCAAAAATAATGAAGCCTTGCTCACTTAGAGGACCCTAGCAAAGTGGGGTTTCATGGCTCTTGTGGGTCCTTTGACAGTGAGGAGTGCTGGTCCCCCCACTGTATGGCAGCCTCACAGGGCCCATACTCTCCATGTCCTCTGTCTACCCATCTGAGTTTTGGGTGCTGGTCCTTGCTAAGGCAGTCTTGTTGGGACATAGGGTAATCCTGAAAACTGTTCTCTTCTTTTGGATCAAACATGTGGGTTTGATGTATGCTCACATCTCATAAAGGTTTCTCCTAGAAGGAAGCCAGTATCATTCCTGTGAAAAAAACAGGTTTGGTTAATGTGTTTTCCTCAGGGCACAAAGAGGCCTGAGGAAGCAAATAGCCAGAAATGCAAACAGTACACAGAAATCTTATCATAAAAAGGCCTGAAGATATAGCAGACAGTAAAACAGTTCCACTCATCTGAAGTTGCCCTGCAATGGCCAAGAAAACAACTAAATGAATAATTCAGTTCACAAGACTAGGTTGAAGTAGCCAGAGGAAAATGAAGTCTGTCTGTCCTCCTTTTGCCTTCTGGTAGCCTTAGATCATTTCTCCCATAAATCAAGTCAAAGACAATTGAGACATGTTGGCTCCCTCAGCTAGCCATTCTGGGATTGCACCTTCTCCATTCATCTGGCTCACAATGACTGGGAAGATGCTTCTGGGGTACAGGCTAGGGGTACCTCCAGCTCAGACTCATGCATTGTCCAGAAAGGGGAAAAAATGGGTCCAGCCTATTTGACATTGAGGAGACTTTGCAGTATTGTGGAAATTTAGCTTTTGATGATTCACCTAAAGCAAAAGTGCCCCACGGCTATTTCAAATCCAAGGTGAATGTTAGAGTCAATACCAAGGAAAAAAAATATATCCCAGAGGACTAATCACTTTGGGACAGGAGACATGATGCCACAATGAGTGTGAGCTCCAAAAGTAACATGGGAATGAACCACACTAAATATCATTGCAATCATGTTGCCTATATAACTCGTATTAAAACCCATATGAAGTGGCCACTGTTTGAGAATGCTATCCACTACTATTTGTGTGAAACCTATTTTCCCACCTACTCAGGTTAAGGGATGGAGTAGCAAGGAAAGCTATCTTCGTTAGATGTGCCTTTAGGCTCATGGAGATGTTTCAAGTACTTTGACCTTCACAGAAAAGGAGAAGCCACCAGTGGAAAAGGAAGAGGAAGAGGAGGAGGAGGAATAAGAGGAGATGAGGCAAAAAGAGAAGAGAGGAAGAAGAGATGGAAGTGATAATCATGTGTGAGGTCTGTTGAGTAACAGTGCCAATGTATGTAGATTCTTAATTAATTCATTAATATACTCTCATTCAGCTATAAACATAAGAATTAGTTGACTTAACTGATTCATGTAGTTTGATCTGTCTTTTTCATATAACTTTGGAATATTTCTTAGACATTTACAAATGAGAAGTGAACTTCTTTCCCATCTCATATCACATCTTACTCTGAAATTTTATATTTAATCCTAAATACTTCAATATTCTTAAGTTTAATGTTATTTTCTTGCTTTCTGTTACTTTAAATATCATGATGATGATAATTACAGGGTTGTCTTTTGACTTACTGATGGAAAGAATGCTAAAAAACCTGACATATTTTTGCCTAAATACTTTTATTTTTCAAATGCCACGGGTAATCCATAATTAAATACCAAATGAAATTCACTTAACAGTATAGTTGGAAGTAAACATACCTAAGTTTGTTGCCTAAAATGGTTTTCCTAACATGAATCTCTTTCATTAGATGAGTCTTTAGTCATTTATTTCTTCAAAGAAATGTGAGCTGTGTCAATAAGTTTGGCACCACAGGTGGCAGGATAGTCCAATCACAATGGGCAATGGGATGAAATTCAGACATGTGATGGGTAAGCTATTGATATCAGATAAATTCAACAGAAGAGAGGCAGCTGGACCTCACAGCAATGTGGAACAGTCAATAATTGGGATAAAGGAACAACATAGATTTGGGCAAGAAGTGGACACTAATAGCTCAGACTTGGAGTTTAGGTTTAGAACTACTGCAGCTGAATTATGCAGTAGAGAGACTAGTTTTAGTTTTTTTAGGAACCCCATACTACTTTACATAATGACTGTACTAATTTATAGTACATGAGTTCTCTTTTCTCCAAATCCTCACCAGCACTTAATATCTTTAGTCTTTTTTAACAATGCCATTTCAACCAGAATAAGGTGATATCTCATTGTGTTTTTGATTTGAATCTCCCTGGTAATTAGTGATATTAAGCGTTTTTCCATATACCTATTGTTCATTTGTATTCCATATTTTGAAAGATGTCTATATTAAATGCCCATTTTTCCCTTAGTTTTCCCTAGCGACTTTACCTCCAAATACAGTCACATTGGGGCTTAGGGTTTCACCATACTCATTTGGGAGGTAAGGCACAAATGTTCAGTCCATAACATTCATCAATTGTTATGTCCTTTGTATCTAACCCAATGGATGGTGAACATTGCTCCTTAGTAATTTGTTTTTTGCTGAATTGTTTCATATTTATTCATTACATCAGTATTAGAATAACCATAATAAAAGAGAAGACTAGCTATATGACAGGGACGAGTCATTCAACCACTGTGAGCCTTAGGTTCTTCAGATATGAATTCTGAATAGTAACTCTTGTCAGTATGTTACAAGAATTTGAAAAGGAGAACAGATTTGGAACAGTGCTTGTGAAATTATAGCTATATCTAACACTTGTCTAGCACTTTATGAAGTATCTTTGATACCCTATCCTATTGACTTCAGACCTGAACTTGTCAGACACTTCTTGCACCAGGCCTAGTGATGTTTTCATTATAAAAGGTGATCCTAGACCTTACAGAATCTTAACTTTAAGATAACCTTCAACTTCACCAGGCCACTGCAATATCCTTCATTTTTTCCTGATTTATAGCCAATAAACGTGGATAAGTTCAATCCTGAACACTAGGTGGCACCACAAGAACCTCTCATGGACCAGTTCCTGACAGTCCAGCAGCTCTTCCCCATTCCAGCCTAAAGCTTTTTAGAGTCTAAGATGTAGAGAAAAATTAGTCCTTTTCTGTATAGAAAGAGTCGGTAAAGAATTCACTTTCTAAGGGGTTGATTTCCTACTGTAAATATTATGTAGAGGAACAAGGCTCTCTTGGCAAACTACAGCCAGCATTGATAGAGTCAATTGCCCACGTTTTAATCAGAGTATTTTTCTTTGTTTATTTTTCCTTTACCATTGAGTTATAATCCGGAAATCTTACTACTGGGATTATATCCAAATGAAATGAAATCAATATGTTGAAGAGACATCTGCATTCTTATAACACATTTCACAGTAATCAAGAATTCCATTCTCCATCTAACAATGAATGTATGAAGAAAATGTATACACATACACACACACACACACACACACACACAATGGAATACTATTCACTCTTCAGTCAGGAAAGGAATAAATTCTGTCATTTTCAATATCATGGATGGAAATGGAAGACATTATGTTAAGTGAAATAAGCTAGTAACACAAAAACAAATATCTCACTATCTCGTTCATACATGAAATCTAAACAAGTTGATATAGAAGTTGAGAGTGGAATAGTGGTTAGCAGAGGCTGAAAAAAGTATAGGGAAGGGGCAGAGAGAGAAGGAGAGGTTGGTCAATGGGTGCTTAATTACATAGGAGAAATAAGTTCTGATGTTTTATTGCATCATAAGGTAACCATATATAATGGCAAGGTATTGTATATTGTAAAAAGTTAAAGGGAAGGATTTTGAATGATGTTACTACAAAGAAATTATAAATGTTTGAATTATAAATACATGCTTAGTGATTTGAACATTGCCATATGTATATATGTATTGAAGCATCACAAAGCATCTCATAAATACCTACAATTCTTATGTGTCAATAAAAATAAAAATAAATTCTGTAAATTCCCAAAAAAATGTTTAAAGGAGACAGACACCAAGCACAAGTTTAGGTAGGGAAAATGATGGAGAAATGAACATTTTTAGTATTTGCTATCACCAGAATAACAATGGCCCTATGATCATCATACATATAATCAGAATTTATTGGACTTCCTATACCTCCTTTACTGTTTAGTATTGCTTTTATTTTGCATTGCACACTGAAGGGCACCATAATCTTTTTCTACTCAGGTTCTCTAAAAGCCCTAACCTGTTTCTAGTTAGAATTGCAGCACATGTTTCCAGAGCAGGGCTTTTAGAAGGTCAATGATGCAGAGTTGCTGAAAAAGAGCTAATTAAATTGCCCCAGCAAAGGTCAGGATTTAGCCTGGTGCTTATTTGAGCTGAAAATGGAGGTTAGACAGTACAGTTTTGGACATTTGAAGGATGGAGGTACATAAATTCCTGCAAGAGTTTTTGAAGACTATACACATCAATGTCAAGAACTGCAGAAGGTTTGAGAATGTACTGTACTTGCAGTCTAACTAGTTAGCCTGCCACAGTTTCACCATAGATTTTGGCAAAAGATAAGAAAGATCCCGGGTCAGATATAAAGAATATCACCAGAGAAATAAAAGATGTGCTCCATATGTGTACAATGAATCAAAATGCATTCTACTATCATGTATACCTAAGTAGAATTAAAAAAAAGATTATCATTATTCATAGTAATTGCAATAGCCAGAGTATCAGTAGTTTCTTGTGCCTGTTCACTGAGCTCCAGTTTCCACAGAGCAAGAAGAGAAGGGCAAGGTGATATGGTTCATAAGGTTGGGTGAGCTATCAAAAGGAAACCAAGAACACAGAGAACCCAAAAACTAGTGATTGGCAGTAAGCATATCTGAGCATTGTTCTTGAGGGAGGCATCATTCCCATCTTCCAAGGCTGTTCACTGCACAAACATAAATGGACTGGTAGTCTGGAACCAATGCTGTTGGTGCCTTTGCTCACAGACATGAAGAAACATGAGACCCACGGAGAGATGACTGCAAGGCATCAACTAATTCAACCCTTTTACTGTTTAGAAAACAGATTCTGAAAGGCTAAATTACACTTTGGGGAAATACAATTAACACAAGATTGTGGGCTAAGCAGAGATGCTCAGGGCATAGTGAAGCCCTCCAGTAACATCCAAAATTTCCTAAGTTTCTCCCACATCTTTTGGGTGCATGTATGTAGGGGGATTCTCTCTCCCCTACATGTTTTTAATTAATTTGAAAAATCGTGATGATTGACACTCACTGATCCCTTCTTGGTTCCAGATGTACATCAGTCAATGCCATTGTGTCTATACACTCTTGTTTTCTGAGAGAATGTTCAGACCGGACCACTTCTTCCCTAATAGATACAGACATATATACAGATTTCACCTCTGTGGAAGTGCATGCTTATTTACAAAGTGGCTGTCATTTCTGGAGTAACACAAGGGGCATAACTTGGTGGTACTATACTACCCAGGAGGGCACCTTAGGGGAACAGCTGCTGGACAGCAGTGACAGTGAAAGTGCTGACAGGTGGTAGAAGGTGAGAAGTCCTTTGAGGCATACAAAGAATTTAGTCAGCTTTGGCAATTAATGTCTCAATGTCAAATGCTTTACCTGCAAAAGGAGGATAGGCCTCCAAAGTATGTTATGGTGAGAATTAAATAGAATGAATATGATGATAGTCTGCTTTAAAAAAAAATTAACTGTGTCTGCTCAACTGAAAATTTTGAATTGCTGTAAACTCATAAAAGATGTCATCAATGAGTCATAAGAACAGTAACTTCACCAGTGAGACAAAATCAACATACTGTTTCCCATAGAATAAAACTTCCAATTGTATCTCAAAGATTGAAACAAACAAAAATACCATATGAGACAAACCAAGATCATAGGAAGATATCTTTTTTTAAAAATTATGTTTTGCAGGATGGAGATTAGTTTTAGGGAAAAAACCACTGGTTTTCAAAATAAATAAGCTTTAAGTTTTGTAGGCTATGGGCATATTTTATTAACTTGTTAGTTGTTTGCAATTTTTTTAATGTTGAATTTATAATGGTAGCTAAATGTTTTATTTCTTTCATTAAAATCGCCATTTTTTACTTCTTGCATTTATATGGTATTTGCCAGCTACATTATTGTTCAGTTAGTCACTGTTTAAATGTGTCATATTTCTTTAATTTTTTTATAGTGCTGGTGATTGAACCTAGGGCCTATGCTAGGTTAGCACTCTACCACTAAGCTACATCCCAGCCCAGGATGTGTTTTAAAAATCAACATATTTGCAAGAACCATTTTAAGTATTTTTGAAAGTTAAGGAAACTGTAATAATTGATGTCAACCTAAAATTGGAAAAATGTAACTATGAGAATTTAGAATAGGATTGTGTCTATGACAATATATAACTATCTTCCTAAAGTCCAGATTTCTCCTATTGTTTTTGGTAACAACCCTTTAATTTTTTCAGTTACACAAGTTTCAGTCTCATATATGATTCCTTCTCCTACTCTGTCTTTATTTCTTATATAATCAGGGGTCTTATCCTTTCCATTATTCAGGATCCAGCCAACATCATTTACTAATATAGATACACAGGTCCTGGGATTAGGATATATCAGAGTTTAAATCATATTTGAGAATCCTCCTTACTTCTTACCAATGAGGTCTGGTATCTGTATCTCTAATACCAACTGCCCATCTATTCCATCCCCATCTCCTTGCACATATTAGACAAGCACTCAACCACTGAGATGCAGCCCTTACGTCCATCTTTTTTTATTCCTTCCATTTACTCCGATCCATTCTGTATGTCACCATAGTATCATTCTAAAGCACGTGTGGTCATTTACGAACAGAAAAAAAATTCTATTTACTAAATATATTAATATATAAAGCATAGAATCCAAAGATGTTCATGACCTAGTCTAAATATGCCTCTGCAATTCTTATTCCATCTCTTCTGTAATATATTTCCATGCTATAGTGCAACCTGACAACTTGACATTACCTGTACTTTCCCATCTCTGAGATGCTATTCCCTTCATATGAATTGCTCCTCTACTTTATATCAAGCTGTCAAAATTCCACCAATATTTTAGGTTCAGCTTAGAGCCTTATTAGAATCTGCAATTATGTTCTCTCATTTCCTTGAAACTTCATAACACTTCTGTGTCTTCATTGCAATAAATAACTTCTGTTTTTAATTGTACACTTACATACTGTTGTTATATTCTATTATCTGGTGACTAAAAAAAATTAGAATCCTGATTATTTTACTGTCCTATTGATTCATGCTATGTATGATAGCTCTAAGAAGCATCTTCATTAACTTTTCAGTGGCACTTCTTTTCCTTCAAATTAATTCTCCCAAGTCTTATGTTAGATTGCACCTTTTCTTCACCTTTCTTTGTGTATTGGTAATATATTGCACATTGAATCAGAATGAGCACAGCTCAGAAACCAGTCTATAAGAAATGCTGCTTATCTACCCTGAGTGTCTGAAGCACACAGCTTTAAAAATAATACAAAAATAATACAAATAGCAGAATCAATTGTGGGACGCATTTCACACAGGACCTGGGCTTATAAGAGACACAGAAAGTCAAAACTGAAAAATCACTAAAAGTAAATGAGAAGTAGGTCACTGTTGGTAGTAGTTACACAAGTTCTTACATAGAATCTTAGAGAGCACTAAGGAAATTCAGAAAACCTCAGCCTACAGAGGGCCCTAAAGACAGACAACACAGCAAGTGTTGAAAGACAGAATCATGGTCTGAGTCCTAAAGGAGTTTGGCAGACATCCATGATCACCTCAACCTCTCCCAGCCTGCTCAGAGTTAGTTGTCTGAATACACAGATACATCTTAAAATCATCTCTGATCATCAGAAATGATATTTAACCATGCATATCAATTAAAACTAATTTATATTAATCAATAAGATTAGGTTTGAAGGAAATTCACAATCTCTGCTTCCCAGGGGCACTCGAGAATGTGATAACAAGGAATACTTAGGGCAATCTCTAGCCTGATTCTCATCAGGACTTTCTTCTTCTGTCCTTGGACATGTGTGATATGCTGATCTTATTCCATGCCTCATATCAGTCTACAATTCACACTAATTTGTAGCAAATCTTGTGTGAGAGCAGAAAATTCACACATTCTCTGTCTGCCTCCAACATGTCAGTCTTGGATTATTTTCATTAATCTGTGATCTATAACAGTTGCCTCTATGCCTGTTTGCTTTTGCAAAAATCTATGAAAATACATGAAATGACTCCTTTGCTCCAATAAGTAGTTTGGACACATATGGAGTGGGGTCTGGGAGAGTTATTAAATGTTTGAAGGGGTTTCATATAATATGATATTTGTTGGAAAATATTTTTTCTCCAGGATGCTACCTGGGAAAATATCCTTCACATGACTAATGTCTTTTACCCCAAAGTTATATCAGTGAATGCATCTGTGAATTAAACTGTTTGCTGTCTCTTAGACTTTGTTCCATCCATATAATCTGGGAGCGAGTTATTACTAACTGTTCTATGTGTTAATACAGACTTCTTCGGGTGTCATGCTACACGAGAATGTTTTCCTCTGTAACAGCTGAATTCAACTTTCTCTTAGAAACAATGTATTTGGACACCAAAGATCAAAAGAACTTCACTGAATAATGCTTTCTATCACTGTGAAAATGTCACTCATTTTCAGCACACAGGAAAGAACAATGAAGAATGCAGAAAAACTCAGTATGGGAAACTGAGTCCTAGCTTCACTTCTTTTACTTCATTATTTGCTTCAATAATCTATGTACTCCTGCTCAAAAGCCCCAATTTATCTCAGTTTTTCAGATCATCTTTGGCAGTGATGCATCTATTAGATAAGACCTTGGAAACTATACTGCCCTTTTCTTTATTCATTTTATTCATTAAATTTCCTATATAAAATTTCTGACACAGACTATAGACAAAGAATTAAGAAAAGAAGGTTTTCTATCAATCCTACTTAATTATTGATATTATTTAACTGTGTTCTTCCTTAACTAGCTTGTAGGAGTCATAAACAGAACCTCTGTATTAAGTATATTTTCACATTTCAAATGATTCTTGGCATTTATGTCATTCATGTTGTTTTTCTCAACGTTTATACCATTTAATCAGTCAGAGAAGAAATGGTGGGTGGTTAATAAGTTATTTACAGGAAAAGTGAAGCAAATAAGAATTAATGAATGACACTTAACTGACATCAATAAAGAGAATCTGACAAAACCTAACTACTCAAATAGTTTTAATAGTCATTAACTTCATATAATTTTACAGTTTATAATTTAATAAATATAATTAATTTCTCATTTATTTTTTTCTTCAATGTTGTAAAACTTTCTAGTGAAAACTTTAACCAAGAAACTTGAGGTATTTCATCTTACTTTTCTTACTTTTGCAAATATGTCTTGTGTAATAAATCTAACATTTTTAGTAGTAGTTGCCTAGGACCGCCATGTAATTTATCATCCAAACCTGGACACTATTGTGAGGGGAGACCATAATGATATGCTGGCAACACTAGTATAAAACCAAACTGCCCCTAAAATCCTCAATGCATGCACATCCTCAAATTGTGCCAACTAATCAGAAGTAGGGAAAGATAAGATTTCTTCTCTTCTGAGAAGATTTCCTTGACATTACTTGCTCCTTTTGACTTCTACAGAATAGAAGCACCAAGAAAAGAGAAAGAAAAAGATCAAATAGGATTTTTTTTTTAGGATACATAATTTAGATTCAAATTTTGGCTTTTTAAATATGAATTTGAAATAATTAATGTTAAATAGGTTTAAAATTCAGTTCCTCTGTTGTACTAGTGACATGTACAGTTGAGTAGCACATATAGTAATAATTGCTATATTAGGCAATGCAGATTAGACTTCTATCATTGCCAAACATACAGCTGGACAAAACTATGAGGGTCAACTATCGGTTTTTGCTTAGGTTCTTTCAAATCCTCTTTAAAAATTAGTGTACATTAACTATGCCAACATAAGATCCACTCTGCATTTAGCAGTCAGAACAATTCTTTCACAGGGCAAACTATGAGTTCACCATCTATCTCAAGCCCTGGGACAGTGTCTTTCAGCTGTCCTACTCTCTGTTTGGTGTTCCTATTCCTCTCTTCCCAACCTTGTTCAACATGCCCTGTCTGCTTTCTGCTTCAAGCCGCCCTGATCTTGTTTTGCCCTTTATAGATGCCATTCTTCCTCCCTCTGGGGTGTTTTGACTATGTTGTTCTCACTGCTACCCATGCTCTTCTCTCTGATATTCACCAGGTACACCCTCCTACAGACTAGCTCAAGGGCCACTTCCTATATGTTGCGATTGGCAAATAATAATGATAAATAAGTGAAGGTTGTTGTGTCCTTAGGTATTGGGTATTTTAATATTTGAATTCTACCACAGTGGCTTTCACAGGGTAGGTACTTGTGGTGGAATAAAAGAAATAACCGAAGTTCTTGAGTAGACTCTACCAGTATTGCTATAAAAAGCTATAGTGTTTGATATAGACACAAAATCAATCAGAATGCAGGGGTCAATTTCCAGAGGTCATCAGTTTCCTCCCACTATTTCATGTTGTTTCTGTTTTATTTGAAGCAGAGTGTAGTAATAGGAGAATTATAAAAGTAAATATGAAGTGGAAGTCTGATTCCTACTTCAACACTTTTAATAGTTAATATAATGATCAATTATTAACTCATACTACCTGCTGTAGGAAGGTTGTTGTGAAATGTCCATCTTCTGAGAGTTTTGTTTCCTGAAGAACAAGTTCTGTTGGGGTTATTTGATCTGCTACCAAAAGAGATCATTTCTCTGTTCCCCCTCAGGGCTTCTGTCAGGCCAGCATTTTAATATGCTTGACATTTTTTACTTTAAAGTTAATGTTTAAAAGAAATTGCAAATTAAATTTAAATGATTAATGATGTTCAGCCTCATAATTGTGTATTTTATTTACATGTGACTTTTAAAATATTTTTCAGTGGTATTACAATGATCAGATTAATAGCTCACCAGTGTGTTTTCTGTCAAATAATACTGGCCATCAGGCTGTACTCATCAAAGGGTAAAACTCTAATAAAGAACTAAAATAATATGGCAACACTTTGTTAAAAATATTTATCCACACCTTCTTTAGAATGAAGACTTATTAAATTATAAAAATTAAGGTTAATTATAATTGAAACAAGTGACTATTACTTGGAATCAAACTGTTAAAGGTTTCCATTGGGGATGATGTGTTCCTTCTTTAATGGTTATTAATGTTAATAATAAAAACTTTCACTGAAATAAATATGCAGAATCTAAAGATATGCATGGTCTTTATAGCAATTTCTCAGAAAGAAAACAAGACCTAAATTTACACAAAATAAAGGGAATACTTTAAGGGAATAATATTAAAGACATGCATGATAATGGGTTTTATTTATTGTAAATATGTTGTTCTCTCTCTTTCATTTTCTCTTGTGCTGTCCGGCTGTCTTCTTATTAATACTTTTAGGTTCAATGCTCATCAATAAGGAAACGCTTTCCTTTGTTTCTCTCTTAAGTGTCATCAGTGGTTAGTGTCATCTTAAGAGTTCTTCTGGGCCTTCCAGGATGCATAATAATGATAATGATAATGATAATGGATTTCATGTATTGAGAATTTACTAAGCACTTTGCATATACTTTTACAAAAGCAATATCAGACATATACAATTTTCTGCCTTTAAGAAAAGGCAACTGAACCTCATGGAGATTAAGTGTGTTGAATTATGTAGCTAGCGCAAAGTCACATTTATGGTAAGGGACAGAGCCAGGATGGAGAGGTAGGTAATCTGGATTGTACACATCTGGTTAGTAGAGTAAAAAGTCCAATAGAACTACTTACTCTCACCATGGTTTTGTGAAAGCACTTCAATGGCTACATCTGTTTCACATATGTTTAATGTGTATTAGCACACACAATTTATTATTGATAAATTATAGTAGAGCAACCCTCCTGAGACTTACTAAGAGGTGAGCCATCAAAAACATTTTAGTAAAGATCAATACTTTATTATTATCTTATGCTATGACAATGACTCTCACTTCAGAATAGAGGGGTCAGTTCTCCTAAGTTTGAATCATAGATCTACATTTTACCTTCAAATCCCTTGTAAGAATGTGTTGCCTCAATTGTACCATCTATACAATGGGTACAATTAACTGTACTTTTTAAAATAACATCAATGTAAACATTAAATGTAAATTTCTTTAGACAATGCCCAGAATATTATGTTGCCTATTATTATAATTTGTATTATTATTTTAATTTCTTAAAAAAGTCTCATAGCTATTTCTCAAAAAGAAAATAAGACCTAAATTTATACAAAATAAAGGGGATACTTTGGAAATATAATAATAATAATAATAATAATAATAATAATAATAATAATAATATAACAATTTGAGTTTACCCCAAACTCTACTCAATATGCTATCATTTAAATATGAGGAAGTTGATATTACAATAAGTAGTTTTTAGTGTCTGGATATGAAGCAAGTCTATTTCTTGGGTTCAGAACAGCCTGCTGACAGTGAACTCCCAGGAGAGATGACTAGTACCTTTAGTGGAGTTCAACACACTATCTCACAATATGGTACCTTGGCATTTGAGCAAACAGCAGAAATTGGAAGATATCTTATCCTCCCTTACATTTCTCATGAAAACAAGTCATAAAACCTAGAAAGGATTTTCTGAGTTTCCCATTAAGCTCATCATAAGATCCTCATGTGAAAGATTGCCTCTTCATGCTAGAGGAAAAGAGGATCCTTATTTCTGCACATTACAAATCATAGAAAAGGATCTGGACAAATACACTATGCCACGTTTCCCCCAACTTATCACTATTAAATTATACTCCTTAAAGCAATCACATTTGCCTTCAACTGTCTACTTTTAATCGAACTAATCATAAAAATATACAAGTTTATCCATTTTCTTCAAGTCTTCATTTTCTTATGAATACTCCTATGCCATGTAAAACTTTTATTAAAGAAATCTGTATATATTTTCTCTTGTTTATATGACTCTCTTTATAGAATTTTCAGCCATGAACCTAAAATGGGTGAAGGTAAAGATGGTATGTTAATAAGCACTTTCCCAGTTACTCCCCAACTGTACCATTTTGAGTCACATGATGAGATCTGATTATTTTTATTTCAAAAAGATTTCTGAGAGATTCTGAAAATATCCAAGGCTGGGAACTTCTAGGTATAGAAATACTTCAAGAGTGATCAGTTAACTAAGGGAAACAGAGTCCAGGAGCCATCAAGACCTCAGTGAGGCAAATCAAAACAGAAGCTTGAAAATCAGGCCAAACATCTTTGGGGCTAATACAGAAGATCTCCTGTCCCTGAGATGCACAAGAAGGTCTGCTGGTAAGGCTCTGGTAGGTCTTAGGAGCAGGCATGCTGCACAGATGGTCTTCTAGTCCAGGAATTAGAGCTTTCTGCATTGGAAAACATCATCTCTGCAACTAACGTGGTTACACTGAAGAGGAAGAAATGTATGAATAAGGCCCCTTAATTTAAGTGATTTACTTGAGAAGCCAACCTAAACCAGTTGATGCATATACATAGCAATTCTCAAAGAGATAATTTTGTACTCATCAAGAGCCTTTGGAGTAAAGCTGACTTAGGGTGTCCATGACAAACTATGTTATCGCTATCCTGCAAATAAAAAAGCTATTCACGTTTTCTTTAATAGCTAATCTCTCTATCTCCTCTTTTACTAGTAGAATGACAGACCTCTGGACTTAACTGCAACTTCAGAAATAATCCTAAGTAACCAAGTATTTTCTGGAGTAAGAACAGTGGCCCAAGGACATTAAATACCTTTGTTCCTATCCTTATGTCTATGCATTTTTTTACCTTTAAAAAAAAGGCATTCTTCCTGAGGCTAACATTCCCTATTTTTGTCTTCTCTGTCTGAATTTTTCTTCAGGGAAAGAGAAAAAGAGCAAATGTGTTTTAGTAAAACTTTCTTATTTATATCCCACAAAGCAAGTCTTCTTTCACTAATTTATCTTTCTGTTTAGATTCATCCTTGACTATTTGTCTTTTCCACAGGTGCCTGAGGACACACTTCTTACTTCTTAACTTCTGATCCCAAATAAGCAATGTTGTTCTCTGAGCTTCCTATAGCCCTTCACCTCTGCTTCTTTGTTTGTGCTTTTGGGAGAGCTCTTTTGTTTTAGATAGAGTGCTGCTTCTTTTCTTCTTATCACCATTTGTTCATGACTGCATCCAACCAGGTGGCTTAAAAAAAATTTCAGTCTTTGCAGAATGTATTAAACATTATGATATTTTGCACTTTGACCCACTTTGTCCATTCGGTACTCCTTCAAACCATTTCTGCACATTCAATCTCATGCTTAAGGGCTCTCAAGATTCAAAACAACATCTTGTGCATTGAAACCTACTTCTTTACAGCATGCATTCAGCATGTCCCTATAAAATAGGCACATAGCTCAATCCAAATTACTTCTCCTAATTTAACTTCACCTTTACGCCCTGCTGCCTATACTCAGTAGAGGTCTATTTTTTCCCCATTTGGCCTCTTACCTGACTATGGGTCTCAAGGTGAAATATGTGGCCTGGTTCAGCTGCTACCATTCTAGTTGTAAAAATTCATGCATCTATTAGTCAGTCTCTCTCTGCTGGCCTTTTGCAAAGAAAGACTTTGGAGAAAGCAGACTTTCTAATAGATAGGTACCTGCCTCAATTTACCTATCTAAGCTGACTGCTTGTATAATGCTGGCTTCATCTAGTTCTTCTATGGATTATTGGAAAGGTGTATAGAAAAAGCATGGATAACAGATTTTCTAGCACTTTTGTGTTTTGCCTGGGAAATATCAAAATAAGTCATTCATTTTTAGAATATACAAAAGCTCCTATAATTTATAATTCTTAATAAATTATGAAGAAGTTCACATAAAAATATGTCATCAGATCCATACCCTAATCTTATAGGATATATTACTATTATTATTTATTTTGAGATTTGAACAAGAAAGATTTGAAAACTTGAGATATCAAATTATTTTACTAGGATCATATAAATAATTTGCCTCTGTGCTAAGCCTGGAAAATAAATGTTTGGATTCTTTGTCCAGTATTCTGAACATAAGCCAGCTTTTGACATTTCTTAAATGTAAAAAAAAAAAATTATTGGAAGTAAGAGATTAACAAAAGAAAATCAGAAAAAGGAACTCACTATGACAGAATTGTAAGCAGGTCATTGTTTGCTTTTACATACACTAGCACTTGTGAACACTATTGTACTTTCTTTTTTCTTGACAGCCTTCTGTTTCCTCCTCTGGATATCTCATCAAACTGGACCTCTTCTTCAAAACCTTGAACCTCTAGCTATTTTCTTTAACCTGATTGCCTTTCTCTTAAAACCTTCTGTGAACGGCAAGACCCACCCCCATGTTTACGTCTTTATTTCTTTTCTTGGGCCATGACTCCATACAGTTTACAAGTCTTCACCTGGACAGGATGATCATGCCTGAGAAAATCAGGAATAATGCTTGTTGTCCTACAAGTATTAAAAATCACGCTCTCTTTCACTTTCATATAGGCAACAATTTCACAAATGTATATGGTCAACTAAAACAGATAATCTGATAAACTAACTGTGTGTTCCTCAGACAGACTGGAGGTAGTGAGACATTTTTTAGTCAATCCTCTTTCAATAGTTGCAGCTAAGTAGATTAGATACTTTTCAACACTGAAAATGAAAAAATTAACAAATGTAGGAATTTTCCTACTATAAAACAGATGTTAATAATCTTTTTCCAAGTTGTGTCTAGACAAGGCTATTATTTTAAAGCATTAGATTAGCTCCCATATTTTCAAATAAGAAAATCCATTCTCAGTCAAAATACTTTCTTCACTTATCTTCTGTTTCTGTTTACTACTGACACTTCCCAATTTCTTTGCTGGATATTCTTCTATCTGTATTAAAATGATGGGTTGGGTGCACCAGAAAGCAATCCTTGGGGGTTTTTCTCTGTCTATAGAGACTCTGAAAATGATCTCACTCAGTAGTGAAGTTTTGTAGCAACCCTATGTAGACAACTCCTGAATTTCAAATTTTTAGGCCCAATTGGTGCAACATCTCAATTTTCATTCATACATTTATTTATGCTCTCATACAACAATCTTTTTCTTGTTCCTGCTAATAATTTTCAGGCATTGCTCTATATGCTGTAATAACGAGCAAGACAGTCCTTATATTTGTGGAGCCTCCATTCTGGGAAGCTAATGGAGGTTTAAAACATATCCAGAAACAACTCTCAATTCCCTAAATATTTATGCACAGCCATGTGCACACACACATGCACATACACAAACACATACTTGCATCCTTGAGTTTCTCATCTCAGGAGGTAGCTCCACAATTCAATTTGCCAAGTTACTCAAGCAAAAACATTGAATTCATTCATTCCTGAGTCCCCTCCTTTTCTTTTACTGTGAATCCTGTGAGCTTAATAAATTAAAATATATGCTGAATCTCAGCCCTTCTCCCAGAATTCATTTTCACCACTCTGGACCAAACTACCGTCTCTAATGGCCTGGAAATTTGCAGTAGCCTCCTTATTGTCCTCCTTGCTTCCATGGGCATCTGGAAGCATCTGGCATCATTTATTCCTCACATAGTAGTTAGAATTATCTCACTAACATAAATCAAGTTTTTTCCTCACCCAAATCCTTTCAATAGTCTTCTTAACATCTGGACTGAAATACAAGTCCCTTCCCATGCCTATAGCATTTTATTTGATTTATTCATGACCTCTGTAATCTCTTCCATTTCTTGTGCTCTTTTTCATTTCCTCCAGGTACAGTGTTCTCTTGGCTGTTCCTTGAATATATTAAATGTGTGTCCTCTCCCTTTGTGGCCAGTGCATTTATTCCTCCTTGGCTTAAAATGCTCATCTTCCAGATGTTTGCGTGGCCCATAGCTTCTCTTAATTAAGGCTGCTACATGTTCCCTCCAGAGAGAGGCTTTCATGGATTACCTGGCCTAGGACACATTCCCTATATCATTCCTTGTTCTTAAATCCAGTTAAACCTTTGTTCTCAAACTACCATAAATATTATGTATCTATACTTTTTGCATTGATTTTCCTATACCCCAATGGAATGTTGCCACCACAATGGAAAGAACTACAGTACTCACTGCTTTCTTCCAAGCTCTGAAAAAGTGTCTGCCAGGAAACAAATACAGCAACCATGATCTGGTATATGAATCAATTAATAAATTACACAATCAAAATCATCTCTGCTTCACAGACTTTACACAGAGATATCTTGACATGAATAAAATGCCCAGATTCATGACAAACATGCATAAGGAATTTCAAGTATCATGTAACAATTTCTTTCTTGACTAAAACAATGAGGAAGGGCAATTTGTAGTGAGAAAGGTAGATAGAATTACATTTTGACTTCTAGGAAATTACTTGACTTGCCTCTACCATAATTTTCTCAAAAGTTTTATTCACCTCATAGAACCACTGTGAGATCTATGTAACATATCACACACAAAATTATTAGAATATTGTTTGACATATTATGCTAAATTCTTTCCTTCATTCTTTGACTTTTCTTTTTTCATTCATTCTTTAAGCTTTTTAGCAAGTAATGTAACAGAATTTGGTACCCCCCAACACACACCGAGTGTCTTGTGTGATACTTGCTGAATGTGGGAGAATGTTTTGAAGGTAATAATATCACCAATCAACTAAAATATGATTGTTTTACATGAGGAAATAATATGTATGCAACAGGTAATCCTGTGGGAGGTGGGCACAGTATGGTTTTAATCCTAAATGACTCCTAATCCTCTTTCTTCCATTGGAAATGAGATAATGCTAGGTGTGCTTTTAAGTGCTCAATGAATCCCTGATGAACCAAATTATATTAATCACAGTCTTTTTCTGCCTCTAGATATGCAAACAGATGCAGGGAAGCTCACCATATGAGATGTATGACTTGGTTCTCATATTAACCTCCTTCTATTCTCTTTGTCATTTTTTCTCTAGCCCTTTAGCTCTGCAGGCCTGAAATGGCAAATTCAGCTACTTTAACACAGGTGGATTGGTAGTGGTTTTGTGCAGCATGTGGCAAAATAGGGTCCTTTATTTGGGGGATGTTTAGATTTATCTAAAAGATATTTGCTGCTTCTAAGGCAGCTGCTTCTCTTCCCCTTTAACTGCAGACATCTCGGGGAAGAAGCAGTAGGAAATAAAAACAAATTATTTTATTCTCTTTGTCTTGAATAACAAACTAACTGAACTCTACCTTCTCTCATCTCATCTGGAAAAATAAAATTGATGAGATCGTAGAGTATTTTAATCACATAAGTGATGAAATTTTCAGTCAGAATTTCCTCAACTTACCATCGTCATTGGGAGCTAAGTGTTCATTCACTTCTACTGCTAATACATCAATAATAGTGGTGCTAACAGTAAAAGCTAAAGAGAAGGCATGGAGCAAATAGACACTTCAAATGCAAGTACTAGTGTCAGGGTGAGTGGCAAGGCTCTGTGGAATCTTCCCTCTTCTTTCCTGCTACCCATTATGAGAAGTCACCCTATATAGGTGGCAACCTTAACTTTCATTCCATTCCTTTCCTATAAAAGGGCAAGAGAACAGAGACTGCCTCAGAAAGGACTACTCCGGAGAAAATTATAGGGATTCCTAGGGCCCAACATTACTCTCCAAGATGTCAAGATCCCAAACCATTTACCTTCAATGATGTAACATCATGATGACTAACCGGAATGAGTCAGCCTAGCTGGGTTTGGTTCATTACAAGAGCTCCTCATAGAGCAAGAACATGTTTTTTCCTGGCAAATATTCAATACCTAGGATGTCATTGATAAAGGTTTACTGAGTGAAGAATAGATGAATGTTCTGGTGGGTGCCAACTGTGGCTCTGACTCCTGTATGATCTTAATATTTGTTGACTCTTCTCCAGCTCACTGCCACAATGCTAGGTCAGATCGTCATCTCTCACTTGGATTACTTCCCTAGCTTTATAACTGGGACCACTCCTTCATTCTGGACCACATATCCTTGCCTGAATCCCTTTTTCATTTTTTCTGTACTGGAAGCAACACTATGTTTTTAACATGAGAACTTTACCAGGACATTTCCCACTTACAACTGCCCAATGGCTTTTTATTATCCTTTGTTTCAAAGCCTAAATTTTAGTTTGTGCATTTGATTTGCAGTGCCAAACACAAAGTAGCTTTATTATATCTACAGCATTATCTCTTCTGATCACCATTTTTGTACTCTGTGATCAAGTCATACTGAACAACCTTAATACATTTATTGTAAGATATTGTTTCGATTTTTTCACATTGTAACATACATTTTAACTATATAAATCTTTTTTACCATAGATAATATGTTTACAGTGTTTTTCCTTTTGTATTGGTATAGAGATTATGTTGTATTTTATATTTGATATCAAACTAGACTCAATAGACAACAGTATTTTAATTTCCTTGAACATGCCAAGTCAATTTAAATTCTGGCTGTTGATATATGTGGGAAAACTCCTAGAATATCTACCTGGTTAATATTCTCCTGAAGGATCATTTCTAAGTTATTGTTCAACTCCATAGAACTTAGGTTTCTTAATACAATGTTCTTCAGCAAATATTCACATAAGACCAAAATGCATTTATGCCCCCAAAGTTCAATAAAACATTTTCTAACAAAATGTCTTGAGGAAAATTCTTGAGTTACAATACACATACAACTATAAGAAGGCCAGAGTCACTTTTATACAAACTGAAAAGTGTTCCACATGTCACAAAGGGGACGAGTTCCTTGGAGATTGCTGCCTGTAAGATACGTAGCCTAGTGCCTTCTTGATGTGAGCAATTCTGTGCACTCTATGCCTGTCTTAAATGTGTTTGCCCAGTGGCTTGTATATTTACCCTTTGTCCTTACATAGATGTTTGTGATATCATTGAAGAGCATCATAGAAAGATAAGAGCTTGAAAAAGATGACAAAGCTAAAAGATGCTACTGCATACAAAACATCTACTTAAAAGCTATTTTAAACCAGAAAATTTAATATATTTTACAATGTAAAGTGATCATATGTTATTTATGTATTATTATAACACTGTTATATTTCAGGAAATTGCTTGAGAATTTGGGTTGAGGTCTATGATATATCCTTCAATACCCTGTTGCAAAGCTATATGACTATATCTTTATAGAGCCTTATCTTGTATGGACACAAACAACTGTGGCCAATGGAATGATAGCAAATGCATAGCAACCAGAGGTCTGAAAAGTCCTTGTATACTGTTTATCCAATTTGCAATTTCTTGTATTTTTTGATGTTTTGACATTTTTAAAATTCTTCTAAAATTTATTATTAACGTATTGACTGTACAAATGAATGAGATTCAGTCTGATAATTCCATACATGCATACGTTGTGTATTGATCATGTCCATAAATCCTTAATCTACTTACCACTCTCTTGAAACTCTTCCCAATTCCTAATAATATCCTCCTTCTAATTCTACTTCAAGGCCAATTTTTTTAAGATTTTGCATATGAGAAAAAATATACACTACTCTTCTTTTGAAGAGTATCATTTCATAAGAGTATTATTATGCCTGTATTATTTCATAAGAGTATTATTAATAATAAGTATTATTATGCCTGTATTATTTCATTTAACATGAAAGCTTCTAGTTCCATCCATTTTATTTCAAATGATAGAATTTCATTCTTTTTTTATGGCTGAGTAAAACTCTATTGTGTTTATATGTCATATTTGCTTTACCCATTTATCTGTTAACAGGCACCCCAGCTGATTCTATATCTTAGCTCTTGTGAATAGTACTGCAATAAACATGGGTATGCAGGGATCTCTTTTGTATGCTGACTTGATTTTCTTCATATATATTCAAGGAATGGGGTGCCTGGGTCATGTGATAGTTGTTTTTAGTTTTACAGGAATCCGCATACTCTTGTCTGTAGTGGCCATACTAATTTACATTCCCACCTCCAATGTATAAAGATTAATTTTTCTCCAAATCCTTACCAGCATTTTTCCTTTGTTTGTTTGTCTTCAAATAACATCAATTCTAATCAGGGTTACATGGTACCTCATTATAGTTTTGATTTATATTTTCCTGATGTCTAATAATAATCACTGGTCATTTGTATTTTTTCTTTTGAGAAGTATCCATTCAGCTCATTCATCCATTTAAAAACAAACAACAAATAATTGCATCACTAGTTCCTTGATTGTTAAGTTCTCTGAACTTGTTCTATATTCTAGATATAAACCCTCTGTCAGGTAAAATGGTGGCAAAGATATTTTCACATTCTGTGGGCTATCTCTTCACTTGTTTTTGCTAGTTTGATGTAATCCCATTTGTCACTCTTTGCTTATTTCCTGTGCTTTTAGAGACCTATCTAGAAAATCATTGCCATTATCAGTCTGTTTCTCCTATGTTTTCCTCAAGGAGTTTCAGTGCTAAGTTTTAAGGATTTTGATCCCCTTTGAATTGATTTTGTACAGAGTGAGATAGGAGTCAAGTTTAATCTTCTGTATGTAAATATCCAGTTTTCCCAGAACCATTTGCTAAAGAAGCTGCCCTTTCACCAATGTGTTTTGACAACTTTGTCAAGAATGAGTTGGCTATAGATTTTGGGATTTATTTATTTATTTATTTATTTATTCTGTTACACTAAGTCTATGCCTCTACTTTTATGCCCAGTACCATGCTGTTTTGGTTACTATGGCTTTGTGGTATGTCTTGAAATTTAATATTGTGATGCCTCCAGCTTTATTCTTTTTGCTTAAGATTGCTTGTGCTGTTCAGGGTCTTTTGTGCATCCATGTAGATTTTAGGTTTTTTTTTCTTTTTTCTAGTTTTGTGAAGAATTTCATTGGTATTTTAATGGGGATTGCATTGAATCTGTAGATTGTGTTGGGTAATATGGACATTTTAATATTATTAATTATTATAATTTATTAATACAGGAGTGTTTTAGTCAGATTTTTTAGTACTGTGACCAAAATGCCTGACAAGAACAATTTTAGAGAAGGAAAAGTTTATTTGGGATTCATGGTTTTAGAGGTCTCAGTACCTAGATGGCCAACTCCATTGCTCTGGGCCTGAAGTGAGACAGAACATCATAGTGGAAGAGTGTGGTGGAGAAAAGCAACTCAGGGCATTAAAATCAGAAGGGGGGGAGGGAGGGAGAGAGAA
>PVHX01000872.1:232311-246789 GCA_004024805.1 Geosciurus inauris | reverse complement strand
ATCTGCTTATAATTTTGTGCAAAGTTAGAAAAATTATGATTGTAATAATTTTTTTTTCTATTTGCCTCAACAAATATTTTCAGTGAATAGTGTGTACAGCTTCTGAAAATTTGTTTTTTTTCTGTTATGTTTGATAACATGTATTTAAATGCAACTTTTGAGAAAAATAAATAAAAATTAAAATTAAAAAAAAAAACATGAGTCAACTGGACATCCCTGAGGAGACCATCTGTGAGCAGAAGTCAAAGATAGAAAAATAGTTCAGGGTTCTTCATGGGCCTCTTACGAATTTTGGGTCCACACTACCTATGAGAACAGCTTCTGCCTCTAGGCATCTGTTGTCCACTTAACAATGAAAATATAGAGATGATCAGAGGCTTCATTAACACCACTCATGAAAATTAGTTTCATCTTAGTTCTCAAACATTTTTCAAATGGAATCTTGGTACAGATGTCTTTAATTCATGGTTTTACTCTCTCTCAATATATAGAAATTATTTTGTTGACTGATTCACCAATGATTTGTATGGAGGCCAAAGACCTATGATTTAAACTGCACTTTATAGTTTAAGAGTTGAAGGACAAACACCTTTAAGGAGTGGGGTTAGAGCTGGAAGCATTACCATATATGAATTGCAAAGAAGGTATCCAGGGTTTTCTTTGCCTATTGTTTTAGGAAGAAAGGTGTTTATGAAACATATCAACAGGAAATCACAGAGTGAGGAGCTTTGTTTAACATCTGTCTGTCAACTAACATCACTACTGTGGGGAGATTGGCAGAGTCTTTTGGCATTTAAGCAGGGGTTTTTGCATTTGTCAAAAGCAGCTTCCAGTTTTAAGACGATTTTCCATGCAACTGGGGTTATATACACTGCATAATTCAAAGGAAAACTTCTCTCTTCCTCCTATTATTTTATTTAATTTAAGAAACTTTGGAACTAATTCTGAGTTCTTTAGACTATGTTTGTAAGCTTGAAAGTTTCCACTGCCTTTATTCTTAAAAAAACAAAATTCAACATTACACTTAATTTTCAGTGTATTTCATTTTTAAAAGCATACAACCCGGAGAAAAGAATAAAGGAGCAAGAGACTAGAGTATTCTACTAAGAAAAAGCTAGGCGTTTAATTTTCAGGGCTGACATGAAAATGTGCACAGAAAAGATATTTTCATTTGAGTTAACTTAAAAGTAATGTATCCAGTTGTTTTAGGTTACTTTGAATTTTGAAGCTTTATGTTTGAGTGTCCATGAAATTTGACTACATTCAAGTACCAAATGAAATAATCCATTTCATGGTTCCTGATTAAAATTATCAGCACCCACACTCCCAGGAGCAGCTTTTAATTGAAGATTAATTTTTAAAAGATAGAATGCTCATCAGTTCATTCAGATCAAAGACATAGATGGAAAATTCTGAAAATGGTATTTTTTAATATTCAGAATTGTTTTATATTAAAATAATAACACTGTTGGCATTCAATTACATTTATATACAAATGAAGTTTACCAATAATTATCTGTGAATTATTTATTGAAATTTATATCTTCAAAATGCTAACCATTTTACAAAAGATAAATTTAAAGAACATTATTATTAATTTGCACTCACTTGAATATAAAAGAAGTGGTTTTGAAATAGGATAGAAGACATAGGTAGAAAGGAAATGTAAAGGAAGAACAAGAAAAAACAGATTTTAATTCAGAAGTTCCACATACTTTTCAAAGCATGTCACCCCGTAAGCTCTCCCTTCTAGTCCTGTTACTCCCCAGTTCCTGGGAAATCTGTAAATCTACCTGTATACTGTTAATTAACACCCTAAATAAACCAATTAGCAAAAAGAGACATAATTTCTTGAGGAACTTATAATTTAGATGACTTTCTAGTACTGTCCATCATAGATAATGAAGATGACATTAGTCGAAAGATCCCGAGACTGACCAGATCATCAGAACCCATTTTGGGATCACCAGACTGATGTCATTCCTACATATTTCCACACCCACTTCTCACCAAATTTCCTTTAAAAAGAAGATCAGGGAATCCCAAAGAGCATCTCTCATTCTTAAGATGGCCACATGATCCCTTGAGTGCATATTTCTTGCTTTACACACAAAGGCCTGTCTCTTGAGATTACTCTTATTCTTCCTTGAATATGTGTCTTCTTTCCTAAATAAACTTCTGTCTATGCATTTGGAGCATGTGAGCTAAAATTATTTTCTGAACACAACTGGTTCTGAGTCGAGTTCTCCCTTCTCTCTGGGAACTCCTGAGACCTTTCCTAGGAGACACCTCTTGTCTCGTGCCATTTTTAGGGAAGTAAATCATGAATAATCATGGTAAAGTCCTCTATTCTAACAGCAAGCACACATAACAAGAAACCACTTATTGAATTTTTCTAAAATGATTGGCTTAAGTGGATTCTAACAGGACTTGGATTTTCTCTATAGCATTCTAACTTGCTAAGAAAACATCAGAATTGAACAAAATATATAAAGGATGTGTGCTTTTTCCTTGGTTTGTTCTCTCGAAAGATAATCTTTGGCCCTCAACCACTATCTTCTTCCATACTGAGTCAGTGTCCTCATCTACTCTAATCTTGGTAACCTGTTACCTCTGTGACAATTTTCTGGTCAGAGTCCATCTTCCCAAATGCCTGCTGAGAGTTTATTGGGACTTGGATTCACTATTACTTGTCCAATGCTGAATTTATCTACCTTCTGAATTCCTCTTCTTAGTTCTCAAGCTCATTTCATTTTGCTTATTTTTATGCTGTGTCCTTCCCTACACATTCTACTGATCTCTCATGTCATATTAGTTTCATCCAATTCTTCATATTGATTTCTCTGATGCTACTCTATTTCATTAATCAATGATTAATAATATTTATAGTTCTCTTAAGTAAATGCTTAACATCTGTTTTACCATGGTTTCACTCTACATAAGTCTTGGAACAATCTTGAGTTGAAGAGTATGTTACATTTCTGCTCAAAATGTGTTTATGGTTCTCTATCATACAGAAGATAAAAATCCCAAATTCTCATGCTTTCATTATTTCACAGTTAGGACTTAACCTCCCTTCCTGATGACTCTTCCATTAAACTCTTACTTAGGTAATTTATTTCAGAGTTCACTTGTCTTTTGGGTCTTCTTTCTTGATCATTTTGCTCTGTACACTTTACTTTTCCCCTTTTCATTCTCAGTATTATTTCCTCTCACCATTTTGCTAGATTTTCATACATACAAACACAATACAAACTTCAATCTTATATAATTCCTTCTATATTTATAAAACTATTTATTGAACATGTGATTTTATGCCAAGCACTGTTCTATGCTCTGAAGTAACATAGGTGAGCAACATACTGTCTCCATCTCCAGTGAGCATGTGCTTTGTTGACAAAGTACCGATTATAGTGGTGTAAATGATGAAGGAAGAGGAAGAGGACAGGATCTGGCTACTATATATATACAGGACTTTCACTGGCTACATATATATCTTCCAGGCACATCATAAAATTTCCTGACAACCCTGTGAAATCAAGATGGATATGCTCCTGACACTTGAGGAAAAGGTGTTCCTCCTAACACTTGGGGAAGAGAGTGCTTAGAAAGATCAAAGGCCTTGTTCATGCTCACATAGCTAACAAGTGGTATGCTGGTTTGTGAGAACACAAAACTTCTCACTATATTACAAATAAATGGAAATTGCCCAGCAATTTTTCTTTCTTTTTTTTTTTTTTTTTTTTGGTGCTGGAGATTGAACTCAGGGGCACTCAACCACTGAGCCACATCCCCAGCCCTATTTTGTGTTTTATGTAGAGACAGGGTCTCACTGAGTTGCTTAGTGCCTCACTGTTGCTGAGGTTGGCTTTGAACTTGCGATTCTCCTGTCTCAGCCTCCCTAAGTGCTGGGATTACAGGCTTGCACCACCGCACCTGACTCCAGCAATTTTTCTTGGTTTTGAATTCCTATCATTATTTTGCTTTTTGCTTTTTACCATATTGTCAGCATTTATCATTGGATAGTGGTCATTTTTTTTTCATTTATTTAAAAAATTGTGAGAGTACTTACAAATATCCAGTCATTGAACTAAGAGATACAACATATAAAGATCAACATGATAGTCATTACCTTCAAGGACTGGTATGGGAGAAAGGTGGAGTAAGGGGATACTGACCAAAGAATGAATAGAGGGCTCTATCAGGGTGACAATTCTGCCACTCAATGTTAAAATCCTCTACACCTCCTCTTTCTTTGGAGTGGTTCACTCTATTGCAGAGCCTAATCTCTCCTCTCCATGCCTGTGTTTAGTCTTCTTAGAGAAGGCTTCCTTAGTGAGGTAATGTGTGGAATTTTAAAAGATGACTAGCAGAATTTTAGGTAACAAGGGAAGAAAGTGCACTTCAGGGAGAAGGAAAATCATAATTAAACACAGAGTTGTGAAAGAGTATGACATGTTCAAAGAATAGCCTAAAATTCAGCACACACTTGGAGGAAACGGTAAGAAATGGGACTGGAAAGGCAGCTGCAATCATTATGGGTCCTTCTAAGGTACCTAAATCTGGAAGCATTCAAATATAGATGGCTTGGTGCCACCCAAGACTAATTAAATCAGGAGCTCTGGGGAGCATAGTGGGAAGGAACGTCTGAGCAGTGCAGCTTTTTAAAAGCTCACAGGGCAATTCTAATGTGCAGTCATGACTGTGAATTAGTGCAGTGGGCAGAGGGGAGCCAACAAATTTAGGAAGCAAAAGACATGATCAAATTGTGCTTTAGACAGATCACTCTGGCAATGATACAAAAAATAAACTGAAAGATGGTATAGTAGAAAGTAGGATGCAGTAAGAGTTTGCTATAAAAATCCAGACAAGAGATTAAGCTTCCTTAAAATTACTTTTTAATGCCTTTGTGCCTTATGTTCACTAGATTGCAAACAAATTGTCAAAAGGGTTCTTATTTGATTTCCTAAGACGTTTTGCCTAGTGCACTGTAGGTATTAATAAGACTCGTTGAATCAAAGCATCTATAGTGAGACAAAGGTTAACAGTGATGAAAATAAACTAAAGATTATCTTTTTAAAACTCTGTCTCATGACTATAACAAGAACACTTAGAAAATACATGCCAACAAAAAGAAATGGACCATTCTACTACTTCTAAAATATGCATTCTTTATATCTGATATGTTCCCTTTCTCTATTATTCACATAGCAGATGCCATTCTCTGTATTTAATTAAGGAAAACTGAGTCATGCTGTATCATAACCATTTTTACACAATTAAAAGCTCTTGGTTGAGTTTATTTAAAAGATTGCATAATATGGCATACTATAATTTGCATAGTAATTTTTTAAGTTGTTGATCATTTAAGTTGTTTCTACTATTACAGATGGTGCTCAAATTCAACAAAAAAGTTTGTTTAGATTTCTGATTATTTCCTTAGACTGAATTCCAAGAAATGGATTTATTGAAAAAAAGATAATATTTTAAATTTTGTAAAATTATTTTCCTTTAGAGTTTCCCAAAGTCCATTTTCCCCAGCTGTGTAATACACTTAATTTTTAACCACAAGTTGGCCAGCATTATTTATTTCAGCCATCTATTTATCTGTCTATCAATCAAATACTCAGGATTATAAAAGGAAAAACCCCAAAATCCTTTCTTTGAAAGTGCTCACAATTTATTGTAAGATATAGGTAAAGAGATGTTTATAAAACAATATACTGAAGACTTTTTCAAAGTGATGTTACCACTTCCCAAATGTTAAAATCCTCTACATCTCTCATAGCTTTAAAAGAAATCATTTCACTTATCAAGATATTTAAACATAATAGTATGCATGATTGCTATCATTATAATTTAGAACTCTCTTGACATAACCTATATTTTCCTTATATATATTCTGTTTATAAGCCTTAGATTTTCAGTTTTTTGCTTCTTAAAATTAAAATATAATGCTTTAATTGCACTGCTTTTCAATTTACTAGTCCAGTATTTACTAATTTTTCGAAATTTCTTCTCGCCTTCCTTAAAAATGACTTTCTAATACTCATATTCTAGTGTCCTTATCTGAATACTTTAATTCAACTTTTTTATTCTATTGATGCTTTTGAAGATGGGAAATTTTTTTGCAAAATTATAAAATTTTCAAGTTCAGTGAAAAGCATCGAGAATAAAAGAAAAAGTCTGAAAATATCCATTTGTCAATTATTGTAATTCTTGCCATAGATGATTTTTCAAGAAGTGAAAAAGAATATGATTGCATCTGTGTGCTAGGCTTTCCTCAAAAGTTACCACAGGCCGTGTGACTTGAACGACAGAAGCTCATTGCCTGACAGTTCTGGAGGCCACAGCTATGAATGAAAGAGTCAGAGTCACTATTTCCCTCTGAAGATGCCAGGGAAGTGTCCCTTCCTAACTTGTCTTCTAGCTTCTAGTTTCTGGTAGTTCCTTGGTGTGTTGCATAATGCCAGTCTTCACATGGACTTCTCCCTATGCATATGGATGTAGCTGTGTCCAAATTTTCCTTTTTTATAAAGATATCAGTTACGAGGGATTAGCAGGCCACTTTAGCCATTATGACCTCATCTTATTTTAACTCATTACCTCTGCAATGACCCTATTTTTAAACAAGGTCACATTCTGAAGCATGGGGAGTGAGAATTGAATTGAGAGAAAATGAATTAGGGAGGGGATGAAGCACAACCCATAATATTGACAAATATCCTTGAGTTAAGCCTTTGGGAAATAGTTTTTCCCTCCCAATCTAAATTTTTACCTTTTTCAACATTTTATACTATTTTACATATGAAAGGATTTGCATGCAAGATATGTTTGGCACATTTTCAATTTTTATATAAATGCTACACTATGCTTAATCATTTTGTAACTCATTTCTTTTGTTCATTATTATGCTTCTGAGATCTACTCATGCTGACATATTTAACTCTAATTTAGTTGTAGTTCATTCACATTAAATGCTCTTTGATATTGCAGGGCCAGAAAGGTGTGAAACTGTGAAATCTTTCCTCCTTATCATAAAGTTCTTAACCAACCCTTGCAAAAGACAGGTTAACAAGAGAAAAGCATAAAATATGTATTCAATCAAAATTTTACATGATACAGGAGCCCTTCAGGAATGAAGACCCAAAACCTAGGGAAAACTGTTTTTATGCTTGAGTTCATTGAGGAATGGACTGCTGTTCTGGTTTGGATGTGAGATGTCCTGGAAAAGCTCATGTGTGAGACAATACAAGAAGGTTTAGAGGAGAAATGATTGGGTTATGAGAGCCTTAAATCAATCAATCAATAAATTTCCCTATGGGATTAACTGAGTGGTAGCTGAAGGCAGGTAGGGTGTGGTTGGAAGTGATGGGTCATTGGGGGCATGCTTTTGGGGTATGTATTTTCTATCTGATGAGTGGAGTCTCTCTCAGCTTTCTGATCATCATATGAGCTGCTTCCCTCCACCACATTCTTCTGCTATGATGTTCTGCTTCATCTTAAGTCCTGAGGAATGGAGCTTGCTGTCCATGGACTGAGACCTCTGAAACAGTGAGTCCTCAAATAAACTTTTCCTCCCTGAAAATTTTTCTTTGTCAGGTCTTTCAGTTGCAGCAGCAAAAAAGCTGACTAAAACAACAGTCTTATAGATATATACTTACAAAAGAGTATGACCTAATGGTGATAGACTGCGGAGGGAAACCCCAGTAAGTCCTGTTTGTTAATACTCTTCTTGGCTTCTCTGTACAGTATTCCTTTCCTTCTACATATGGGGCAAGACACCTTCTGGAATGAGAGTTTTATGACCTCCCATCAGACAAGGTCAGAGAACTTCTTTATGGCCAGCTCCTACCCAGAAAGGTGGGGAAGTGTAAAGTAATATTTTTAGATTTTAAAGTTATCTTTAGGGGAGAGGAGTTCTTGGAGTAGAGGCATTATAGTTTATATCTTGACTTGGAGGAGGAAGGAGAGTAGGAGAAATGTCAGGATGTCAGAAAGACTTTATTTCTGAGCCCATTTCCTTAGTTCAAAGTAATCAGCACAATAAAGCACCATATGCAAGGATATAATTTTCTGAGCTCTAACATTATCTTTATATATAAATATACTAAATTTGGCTTATTCAATCTCATGATAATATTTTGAATTCTTCCCATTTTTCTCCATAATTAATGCCGTAACAAGGAATACTCTATGTTTCTACATGTGCATAAATTGGAAAAATTCTCAGGAATACATCTATAAGAGGAATGGCTAGATAGGAGGGAGTTTCTTCAATTTCTCCATTTATCAATTTATTCTTTAACATTACTTTAGCCATGGAGATACCCATCAGCAATAAGGGCATTTCTCTATTTCTTCACCAGTACTTATTTTGTTGGCATTTTATACTTTGTCAATTTGATGAGTGAAATGATTTTTCTTTTTTATATAGTTTATTTTTTATACATTTTTAGATAATTATGTTTTGCTTATATTAAGTGTCAGTTTATTTTATTGTCTATTTTCTCAAAATTCTTATTTCAGGGTATGTGTATATGTTTATAACTTCTATATGTTCTATATTCATTATTTTTTTTAAATTTTTTTAGTTGTTGATGGATCTTTATTTTATTCATTTATTATTTATATGTGGTGTTGAGGATCGAACCTAGTGCCTCACACATGCTAGGCAAGCGCTCTACCACTGAGCTATAGCCCCAGCCCCCTATATTCATTCTTAAAACTATTTTTTTTTGTTTTTGGTTACATACCTTCTCCCCATTTTCAGTTTCTCTTAAATTTTCATTCACATTTATTTTTTTGTGATACAAAAGTACTGAAAACAGTATGTGCTATTGGAGAATTCTCTAAGAGGAAAAAAATCTTGTAATCAAAACATGTTCTTCCTTTTTCATAAATGTTCAGTGTTTCTCAAAATTTTTTCATATGTTTTCTCAAATTTACTCATTTTTAAATTGACAAATATAATTGTATGTATTTATTCCTTAAAACATGGTGTTTAGAAATGTACCTACACTATGGAGTAGTGAAATCTAACTCATTAACTTAATCCAGCTAGAAATGCTACATGTATACATGTGAGTAGACTTACTACAAAATCAGAATCTATTCTAATGTCTTTTTTAAAAAATGGTAAATTTCCATTTAACCAATTACCTCAGCACTATATTTTGAAATGTTCCTCCCCTTTTTCTGGTGTTAATGTGTAATGGGTGCTCTGCCATTGAACTATATCCCCAGCCCTTTTCATTATTTATTTTGAGATAAGGTCTAAATTGCCCAGGCTGGCCTTCAATTCTCAGTCCTCCCCTCAGTCTCTCGTGTAGCTGGGATTACAGGTGTGCACCACCATGCCTGGTTCCAACGGTCCATTCTTTCCACACTTGTGATGCTGTCTTGGTCTTACTTTGTATGTATGTGAAGATGTATATTGGTCCAGGTTCACTTTCTGTTCTTCACTATTTTTATCTATAATAAATTGTCTTAATTATTATGACATTATAATAGCATATTTTGATATTTTTCAGGAAAAATATTACATTTTGTTGTCTTCAAAATCACATTAGGTGTTCTTGTTCTTTTGTATATATCAGTGCCATTTTGAGTCAACTTGTCCCAGTCCTTGAAACATGCTACTGGAGCATTTATTGCAATTGTATTGGCCTTCCAGACTAATGGGGAAAATTTTGACACATTTAAGATATGAATCTTTGTACACATTAACATATTTTAATTTTTATTTAATGGAATAATCTTTTAGGCTTCTCAATGTTTTATAACTTATTCTATAAACCTTGCTTAAATCATTCAATTTATTTCTAAGTAATTTAATATTCCATGAGAAGAATTTATAATTTCATTTTCTAGTTTGACTCTTTTGGGGGAGTGGGGTACCAGGGATTAAACTCAGGGACACTTGATCACTAAGCCACATCCCCAGCTATATTTTGTATTTTATTTAGAGACAGGGTCTCACTGAATTGCTTAGTGCCTCGCTTTTGCCTGGCTTTGAACTCACAATCTTCCTGCCTCAGCCTCTTGAGCCACTGGAATTACAGGCGAGAGCCATGGCACCCGGCTCTAGTTTGACTTTTACCAATACATTGAAGAATTATTTATTTTTGAATTTCACTTTAGCAATCTTGTTGAATTTACCTGTAGTTTTAATAGTTTACATGAATTATTGATTTTTGGTAAATATAAATAAAATGCAATTGATTTTTAACCTAATAATATGTATTAACCTTTTAATAAATAAGTGTAATTCTTACTTATGTTACAAGTTAATACATTAATTTTTTCTGCTTTCTGGTAGCTTGATAAATTTGTCATCTCTTTTCATGATTTTCCTTTATTGACCTGGGAGCTATAGATTGTATTTCTAATTTATTGTTAATCCTTGGAAGCATTTAAGCTTAATTTTAAATTATGGTAAACTATTATGAATTATTTTATATTCTCATAATTGGAAGAACAGAATTATTCATGCAAATTTTAGTGACTTAAAATTTTAGCTAATTTTTAAGAATAAAATATTATTTTATAATTAAGTTATAAAATATTTTGTCAGTTATACACTTAGATAGGCTCACTATTGTTTCCTACGTACTGGTTCTACTTTTTTCCATAAAACAACCTTTAGTACACTATGTTTTAGTGAGTTGTCTTAGATTATCTCTTACCCTGTTAAGAAAATAGTTTATTATTTTCTTTGATATATGTTGACTAAACATTTTTTTTATTTGTTGGTAATTCACTGAATTCACTCTGGTAGTTTTGTCAACTTTTTTCTATATATCTACGTTCCTTGGTATCAGTGTAACATGTTTAGATGTGAACCTATCTTTAGTGATATTGTTCAAAAGTTAAACTTTTAATTTGAAAATATGTTTTTAATTTGAAAAACTTTAAAGTTTTAGCCCCTTCAATATTGCTTCTCTTTAATTTCCTCCATTCTTTTATTCAGAAATTCCTTTAGATAATTGTTGAAGTTTCTTCAGCTATCTTTCAAATCTGTTAAATCTGTTTCTGTTATTATCACAGTACTGCTCTCCATTTCGCCAATCCTCTAAAACTTAACCCAGTGAAATATTTATTCCAGGGAATATACTTTTATTTTGCAATCTATCTAACTGCTTCTTTTCATATACACTTATTCTTGTTTCATTTCTATTGACTTTTGTAATTTCTTGTCCATTTCAGTGAATGCATCACTTCGCATATATATTTAAGAGTATTAAATAAACATATTTAATATTCTTATTGACCAGCTTATAAAATTAGTTTCACCTGCAGCTGCATGGTCAGTAGTTGGGGAGCAGTGGGAGTAGTGTGAGGTGCAGGCAATAAGGGGCATATTGACTGTCAAATTTTCTTTTAAAGAGATCTTCTTAAAGCAGACTTTTTATTTTCACCATGTTCTAGAAATGCTGAACGTTAGTAGAGTCAACTACGAGTGTCTTAACATTCCCTGAGCTTGGTTAAACTTCAGTTTCCTTCCTGACTCGGCCCTTGCCCTCCAGTCCTACCCAGGCTCTTGTCAGCTTTATGGCCCAGGAATGTCTTTCTCAAAGACAGGGAGGCATTCTTTAAAATGCAGACATAAGAAAGTTAGGACCCCTATTCCCCAGGTTTTGTGGGAGGGTAGGAGCCTAATTTACATCAACACTGATTAGCAAACTCTGACCAGATCCTACTCAGCTCCAACCAAAGTCCTTCAACACTTTCCCATGTTCTGTTTCAATGGAGTTTGATTCAACATCTCTCCCCTACTGCAATTATTTTGAATAAAATCTTTGTTTAGCTCTTTAGGGTATAATTATTCCGTGACAATTCAAATACTGCTATTGTCATAGTCACCTGGGTGCTCCACTACTAATCTTAAAG
Source organism: Geosciurus inauris (assembly GCA_004024805.1). Lineage (NCBI taxonomy): Eukaryota > Metazoa > Chordata > Mammalia > Rodentia > Sciuridae > Geosciurus > Geosciurus inauris. The sequence goes on along the minus strand of PVHX01000872.1, from coordinate 234,897 downwards.
GTGAAAAGATACTGTAATGGCTGGTTGTGTTTGCATTTCTGTAGAGGGTGTGTGTGTGTGTGTGTGTGTGTGTGTGTGTGAGAGAGAGAGAGAGAGAGAGAGAGAGAGAGAGAGAGAGAAAAGAGAGAGAGAGAGAATCTGCTTTCACAACCATTAAGGAACAAAAACTTCCTAATCCTCAAGCCTAGGAGTAATCCCTTGATTCTGGGAGATGGACTCTGAGTCCACTTCCTATACTGTGCACCTCCAGTGCAGACTTCTCTCAAACCCAGGCTTCTGGACATTGTTGTCCACTTCTGGAGAGCTTTGCCACCTACCAGCTTTCATTTCTTGCTTGGGGTTTCCTGTTTCTGGAGATGTTTATCTCCACCGCCCTGACTAAGAATTTACTTTTGGCAACAACAGTGGGGGCTATGCCAGAAGATTATATGCAAAGTTTCCATACAAATGATTTTATAAATCAACGATGATTTTGCTTTCATTGTTCCTTTTCTTCATAGTTACATCAGAAAGTCATTTGTCTTTTCTAAAAAGTCAACATTAGTGAGTTATAATTTACATATAATAAAACGTTCATTTTAAGTGTTTAGTTTGCTGAGTTTGTTTTAAATACATGCAGCCATGAACATCATCGCCCCAAAGAATTTCTTTGTGGTTTTTGTTTCCTTATGCCACAGACAACAGGAAAGTGTTTTAAAATTTGAATTGGTCAAAATTTTAGCTTCAAAGTTTGCTATTAATCTCTAGTGTTTTCATCAGTATGCTTTAAAATTATAATTTCTGGAATGCATCAGTATTTTTATGTAGTATCACACCTAGGTGATTTTTATAAATGTTTCGTGGGTATTTTGAAAAATTTTATTCTCAATTTATGGGTTACTTTTACTAATCTGTATGATATACCACCCATATATTTTTGTATTTATTAGACTGTTTTAAAGTTATTTATTATATTTAGTATTTCCATTATTTCTACAGTTTTTGCCACATGTGTTTTTATACTATGATTTGGGGGAGAGCATATAAGTGTTTATTTTCTAAATATTATTACAGACTATACACTTTGTGAATATAAGAGATCTATTTTCTGGGACATATTCCTTTTTATATTTTTGTCTTCATATGTAGTTAGATGATACTTATGTCTTTGCCAATTACCTTACTCTTGAATTTAAATTATCTGATAAAGTAGATTGCAAGAAATTTCTTAAAAATGTTGACAAGTCAAAAATGTTCATTTACTTTAGACTCACTTTGTCAAAAGAAAAACATTACTGACATTAATTGGAATTTAGATCAATATATTTTAAAAATGTTTTAAAATATCCTGTGTAGAAATTTTCTACATTTTATTTAAGAAGTTTTGCTAGTTGCCCTGTTTCTTTATTATGAATATTATGTTTTAAAAACTATCATAGAATTTGCCATCAGAGCCGGGCGCAGTGGCACAAGCTTATAATCCCAGCACTTAGGGAGGCTGAGACAGGAGAATCGTGCCCATCAAAATGCCAATACTTCCCAAAGTGATATATAGATTCAATGCAATCCCAATTAAAATCCCAACGTCATTCCTTATAGAAATAGAAAAGGCAATTATGAAATTCATTTGGAAGAATAAGAGACCCAGAATAGCCAAAGCAATCCTTAGCAAGAAGAGTGAAGCAGGAGGCATCACAATACCAGACCTCAGATTATACTACAAAGCAATAGTAACAAAAATGGCATGGTACTGGCACCAAAATAGACATGTAGACCAATGGTATAGAATAGAAGACACAGAGACGAACCCACTTACATACAGTTACCTTATACTAGATAAAGGAGCTAAACACGTACACTGGAGAAAAGATAGCCTGTTCAACAATGGTGCTGGGAAAACTGGAAATCCATATGCAACAAATTGAAACTAAACCCCTATCTCTCACCATGCACAACATTCAACTCAAAGTGGATCAAGGAACTGGGAATCAGACCAGAGACCCAATGCCTAATAGAAGAAAAAATAGACCCAAATCTTCATCATGTTGGATTAGGACCATGCTTCCTTAACAAGACTCCTATAGCACAAGAAGTAAAATCAACAAATGGGATGGATTCAAACTAAAAAGCTTCTTCTCAGCAAAGAAATAATCAATGAAGTGAACAGAGAGCCTACATTCTGGGAACAAATCTTTGCCACACACACATCCAATAGAGCACTCATCTCCAGGATATATAAAGAACTCAAAAAGCTTAACACCAAAAAAACTAATAACCCAATCAATAAATGGGCCAAAGAGCTGAACACAAACTTCACAGAACAAGATATACAATCCATCAACAGATATATGAAAAAATGTTCAACATCTCTAGCAATCAGAGAAATGCAAATCAAAACTACCCAAAGACTAGCCGGGCGCGGTGGCTCAAGCCTGTAATCCCAGCACTTAGGGAGGCTGAGACAGGAGAATCGCGAGTTCAAAGCCAGCCTCAGCAACAGCGAGGCGCTAAGCAACTCAGTGAGACCCTGTCTCTACATAAAACACAAAATAGGGCTGGGGATGTGGCTCAGCGGTCGAGTGCCCCTGAGTTCAATCCCCAGTACCA
>PVHX01000872.1:221911-232211 GCA_004024805.1 Geosciurus inauris | reverse complement strand
CTACCCAAAGATTTCATCTCACGCCAGTCAGAATGGTGATTATCAAAAATACAAACAACAATAAGTGTTGGCGAGGTTGTGGGGAAAAAGGCATGCTCACGTTGTTGGGGGAACTGCAAACTGGTACAACCAATCTGGAAAGCAGTATGGAGATTCCTTAGAAAACTTGGAATGGAACCACCATTTGAGCCTGCTATCCCACTCCTCGGTCTATACCCAGAAGACTCAAAAATAGCACACTACACTGATGCAGCCACTTCAATGTTTATAGCAGCTCAATTCACAATAGCTAAACTGTGGAACCAACCTAGATGCCCTTCAATAGATGACTGGGTAAAGAAACTGTGGTATATATACACAATGGAATATTACTCAGCAATAAGAGAGAATAAAATTATGGCATTTGCAGGTAAATGGATGGAGTTGGAGAATATCATGCTAAGTGAAGTAAGCCAATTTCGGAAAACCAAATGCCAGATGTACTCATTGATAAGCCAATGATGATCTATAATGTGGGGAAGGTCATGGGAACAATGGTGGAACTCTGTTCACAGGGGTGTAAGGGGGGAGGGGAAATGGGGACAGTAAAAGTGGTGGCATATGATGGTCATCATAGCCCTAGCTTTATGTATGACTGCATATATGTTGTGATTCTATTCAACTTACAACTAGAGAATTGATATTTTATCCTCTATCTATGTACAATGAATCAAATTGCACTCTGTTACAAAGTAAGCCTAAATAGCACAAATAAATAAATATGAAAAAAATACCAAAATCTAATATCTAAAATATATAATGCAGCTTAGTGAAAGAACATGTACTTAGCATGCACAAGACCCTTGATTTGATGACTAGCACCATCATACTAAAAACCTTTTATTTTGAGCCAAAATAAACCTTTTGTCTTGATAAAAAAAATAATAATCTGAGATTCAAAGAATGACCTAAGTGAGCAAATACAGGTAAAAACTGATCACTCCAACAAAGAGATAAGAGAGCAAATACAGGTAGCAAAGGATTACTTCAAGAAAGAGATAGAGATTCTTAAACAAACAAACAAACAGAAATCCTTGAAGTGAAGTAAACAATAAGCTATATAAAAAAATCAATAGAAAGCATCACCAACAGACTAGATCACTGGGAAGACAGAACCTCACACAAGAGAAAATATACAATCTTGAAAATAAAGTTGACCACATAATGAAGACAGTAAAAAACCATGAACTGAACATCCAAGAACTATGGGATAACATCAAAAGACCAAACATGAGATTTATTGGGATAGATGAAGGCACAGATATACAAACCAAAGGAATGCACAACCACTTCAATGAAATAACATCAGAAAATTTCCCCAAACATGAAGAATGAATTGAAAATCAAACATAAGAGGCTTACAGGACACCAAATGTACGGAATTACAACAGATCTACAGCAAAACACATTGTAATGAAAATGCCTAGCATACAGAATGAGGATAGCATTTTTAGGGCTGCAAGAAAGAGGAAACAGATTACATATAGAGAGATACCAGTCCAGATCTCAGCAGATTTTTCAACCCAGACCCTAAAAGCCAAGAGATCCTGGAACAACATACACAAAGCTCTGGAAGAAAATGAATGCCAACCAAGAATCTTATATCCAGCAAAATTAAGCTTCAGATTTGAGGACGAAATAAAAACCTTCCACGATAAACAAAAGTTAAAAGAATTTAAAGCAAGAAAGCCTTCACTACAGAACATTCTTTGCAAAATATTCCACAAGGAGGAAATGAAAAAGAACAATGAAAATCTGCAAAGGAAGGAACTACACTAAAGGAAAGACCAATCAAAGGAGAAACCAAGTTAAATTAAAAACCAAAAATAAACCAAAATGGCTGGGAATACCAACCATATCTCAATAATAACTCTAAATGTCAATGGCCTACACTCATCAATTAAAAGACATAGACTGGCAGATTGTATTTAAAAAGCATCCAAAAAAATGCCGCCTTTAAGAGACTCATCTCACAGGGAAAGACATCCAAGTTTGAAGGTAAAAGTATGAGGAAAAACGTATCAATTACATGGACTGAATAAACAAGCAGGGTTTCCATCCTCATATCAGATAAAGTGGACTTCAAACCAAAGTTAGTCAAAAAGGATAAAGGTCATTTCATAACGCTTAAGGGAATTATACACCAACAAGACATAATAATCAGAAATATCTATGCCCCAAACAATAGGGCATCTATATATATCAAAAAAACCCTTCTCAACTTCAAGAATCAAATAGACTACAACACAATAATACTGGGTGACATATATATATTTATATTTATATTTATATTTATATTTATATTTATATTTATATTTATATTTATATATATATATATATATTTGTGTGTGTGTGTGTGTATGTGGTGCTGGAGATTGAACCCAGGGCCTTATACATGCAAGGCAAGCACTCTACCAACTGAGCTATATCCCCAGCCCAATACTGGGTGACATTAACACACCTCCCTCACCACTGGATAGATCTTCCAAACAAAAACTAAACAAAGAAACCATAAAACTCAATAAAAAACAATTAATAATTTAGACTTAACAGACATATATAGAATATTCCATCCATCAGCAAGTGAATACACTTTTTTCTCAGCAGCACATGGATCCTTCTCCAAAATAGATCATGTTATGTCACAAAGCAAGTCTTAGCAAATACAAAAAAAAATAGAGATACTATCCTGTATCCTATCTGACCATAATGGAATAAAATTAGAAATCAATGACATATTTAAAAATAGAAGATACTCCAACACCTGGAGACTTAATAATATGCTAATAAATGACTCATGGATAACAAAAGACATCAGGGAAAAGATAAAAAAATTCTTTGAGGTAAATGAAAACTCTGATACAACATATCAAAATCTCTGGGACGCCATGAAGGCAGTGCTAAGAGGAAAGTTCATTGCATTAAGCTCATTCATTAAAAGAAGAAAAAGTCAACAAATAAATGACTTGACTCTATATCTCAAAGCCCTAGAAAAAGAAGAACAAACCACCACCAAAAGAAGCAGAAGACAGGAAATAATTAAAATCAGGGCTGAAATCAACAAAACTGAAATAAAAGAAACAATTCAAAAAATTGACAAAACAAAAAGCTGGTTCTTTGAAAAAATAAATAAAATTGACAAACCCTTAGCTACCCTAACAAAAAGGAGAGAAAAAACTCAAATTATTAAAATTCATGATGAAAAAGGAAATATGATGACAGACACTACTGAAATACAGAGGATAATTAGAAACTATTTTAAAAATTTATGCTGCAGGGCTGGGGTTATGGCGCAGTGGTAGCATGCTCACCTAGCACGCGGGAGGCACTGGTTCGATCCTCAGCACCACATTAAAAACAAAATAAAATAAAATAAAGCTATTAAAAAAAATTATGCTGCAGTAGAATAGCAAACCCTGAAGACACTGACAAATTTCTACAGGCAATATGACCTACCCAAACTGAATCATAAGGACATATACAACTTAAACAGATCAATTTCAAGCAAGGAAATAGAAAAGGTCATCAAGGGCTAGGGATATAACTCAGTTGGTAGAGTGCTTGCCTCGCATACACAAGGCCCTGTGTTCAATCCCAAGCACAATGAAGAAAAAATAACAAAAGAAAAGAAAATGCCATCAAAAACCTATAAACCAGAAAAAGTCCAGAACCAGGCAGATTCTCAGCTGAGTTCTACAAGACCTACAAAGAAGAATTAATACCAGTAGTCCTCAAGTTATTCCATGTAATAGAAAAGTAAGGAAGGCTTCCAAACTCGTTCTATCAGGATAGTTTCACCCTAATACCAAAACTAGACAGAGACACATTAAAAAAAAAAAGAAAAGAAAAGAAAATTTCAGACCAATATCCCTGATGAACATGGATGCGAAAATTCTCAATAAAATTTTGGCAAATCGTGTACAAAAACATATTAAAAAATAGTGCACCATGATCAAGTGGGGTTCATTCCACAGATGCAAGGTTGGTTCAACATATGAAAATCAAGAATCAATGAATGGGATGGACTCAAACTAAAAAGCTTCTTCTTACCAAAAGAAACAATCAGTGAGGTGACGAGATAGCCTACATTTTGGGAGCAAATTTTTGCCATACGCACTTCAGATAGAGCACTAATCTCCAGGATATATATATATATATATATATGGAACTCAAAAAACTTAACACCAAGAAAACAAACAACCTAATCAATAAATTGGATAAGGAAATGAACAGGCACTTCTCAGAAGATACACAATCAATCAACAAATATATGAAAAAATGATCAGCATCTCTAGTAATTAGAGAAATGCAAATGAAAACTACTCTCAGATTTCATCTTAACACCAGTCAGAATGGCAGTTATCAAGAATACCAACAACAATATGTGTTGGCAAGGATGTGTGGGAAAAGGCACACTCATACACTGCTGGTGGGACTGCAAATTGGTGTAACCAATCTGGGCAGCAGTATGGACATGCCTTAGATGGAGATGCCAACTTGGAATGGAACCACCATTCCACTCCTCGGTCTATACCCTAAAGACTTAAAAACAGCATACTACAGTGACACAGCCACTTCAATGTTTAGAGCAGCTCAATTCACAATTACTAAACTGTGGAAGCAACCTAGATGCCCTTCAATAGATGAATGGATAAAGAAACTGTGGTATATATACACAATGGAACATTATTCAGCAATAAAAGAATAAAACCATGGCATTTGCAGGTAAATGGATGGAGTTGGAGAATATCATGCTAAGTGAAGTAAGCCAATCTCAAAAAACCAAAGGCCAAATATTCTCTCTAATAAGTGGATGCTGATCCATAATGGGGGTGGAAGGATGAGGAACTTTGAGCAAAGGGGAGGGATGAGAGGGAATGGATCATAGCAGCAGGAAAGATGGTGGAATGAGATGGATATCATTACCCTAGGTATATGTATGACTGCAAATGAGAATAATAGCATTAAAAGAGAATAATATTATGGCATTTGCAGGTAAATGAATGGAGTTGGAGAACATCATGCTAAGTGAAGTAAGCCAATCTCAAAATACAAAGGCCAAATATTTTCTCTGATAAGAGGATGCTGATCCATAAGGTGGGAGGGGACACTGGAAGAATGGAGATACTTTGGTCAAAGGGGAGGGAAAGGAGGGGATGGGACATGCATGCAGGAAAGATGGTGGAATGTGACGTACAGCAATGCCCTAGGTTCATGTATGACTGCACATATGGTGTAACTGTATATTGTGTACAACCAGAGAAATGAAAAGTTGTGCTCCATTTGTGTACAATGAATTAAAATGCATTCTGCTGTCAGATAAACTAATTAAAATAAATAAAAAAAGAAAGGAAAGAAGAAACCAAAGGAAAGAAGGCTCAACCAAGACGTTCAGGAGAAAGCATATTATATTAAGTTTCTTATTCTCAATTACTTTGTACTAATGTTTTATATGGTCTTGCCATGGTGTCCTGGTACAATACGATGTGTTCCTAAGCCTCTTGACTTTAGGTTTGGCCGTATGATGTGCAGTGATCAGTGGGATTCTAGAGAGGCTGATACTAAAATGACTTTGGAATATGTTTGGAATGTGATGTCCCAGGTACCCTGCTGGCTTCACAAATATGTGAGCCATGTGGAGAGGACCTCCACCAGGAAAGGCCTAGAGCCAAGCTGAGCTACAGCCAGACTATATCAACCTCAGTGAACAGGCAGCACATGGGTGAAAACCAAACACTTTTGTTGTATGCCAGCAAGATTTTTATGACCGCTTATGCTCAGTAAAACCTGAATAACAGTGAAAAACAATGCTTTTTGTTTGGATACTGACAGTCATGATCTTGCTATAAACAGCAACAAATCTCCTTGACTTTTATGATTTTTCCTCATGTGTAAATTTCTAGATTAGAAAAGGTAATTAGGTATCAAGTAGCAAGAGGTAATAAAGTTCCTTCCACCTTAATGATTTTGGTTAAATTCCTATTTCCCAAATACATTAGAGTTATTCCAGAGCGAAAAGGATGTCCTAGCATTAGATAGTCAAACACACACACACACACACACCCCATTACTTAGTGAAAGGCAAAGGCATAGTAAAAAAATTTAGGAAAATAAATGCTAATTATACAGTATTTTCAAAAGAGTTTCCTTCATTAAGTAAATTATACCAAAATATGGCTCCACATTTATTGTTAAAATCTGGGAAACAATGGATTAAAAAAAGAAAAATACCCTTGTTTCTTTCAGATATTCTCTGAACCTTTAAATTTATAATATATTTTGTGATTTTTTTTTCAAAGTAAACAAAGGAAGAATATACAGGATTTCCAAAATCTGATGATCATGGCCTGTTGTAACCATGGCATTCTATTGAGTTTCTTCCCCAAATGTGTATGCATATCTCAAGTTGTACAAAATTATGGTTGCCCTTAAGATGTATGATGTATACTGTTAGAGAAAATCACAAAGCACTTTTGGAATACAAGGAAATAGGAACTATTTGTGTCTTACTAGAGATACATTTAGAAAGGGACATCTGTGAGCAGAATCTGTAAGGATGTATAGGCCATCTCAAATACAGGGCAGAAAATGCAGTGTGGAAGATGGGTGTATAATGACACTGGAAAGAAGAGTGGAAATGACAGTAGTATGGAGGGTGTGTTGATGGTCATAGTGGGCACAATGAGGCAGAATGACATGTGGGTGATACTATGAGCATTATCCCCAGGCACATGGAATAACGGGCTCTATGAACTTGAGAAAAGTATGTTATTTCTCTTTTCTTCAATTTCTCCATGAGGTGCTAAACTTGGTGCACTCAAAGAATGTGAAGTGGTTCAAATAGGGTACAGCAAAGAATGTGAGTTAGGGAGGGTAAAAGCAAGAGCTAAGGCTACAGAGTTAGACTGGGAGCCAGATGAAAAGGAACTTGCAATAAAATAAAATAACCTCTTAAAAATTACAGTTAAAATTTACTAAATGTGCATAGACACTTTTCTATGCAATTTATATGTATTATGTCATTTATCTTCAGAATAATCTTAAAGGTAGATATTATCCTTAGTTTCTTTATAAATAAGGAAACCATAGTACACAAATGTTGGATAATTTACACTGAATTATGAAAATGGCAAACAATTTGGAGCCTGATCACCTTTCTCCAGAGCCTGTGCTTTTAACTACCATGCAAGTGGATTTCAAAGCAATCTTACATGCATTAGTGTATGTCTTATATACGTGTATGTATGTGCATGCATATCTCAAGTTCTACAAAATTATGGTTGCTCTTAAGATGTGTGATGTATCTATTCTAGTATACTCTATTTAAATTCTTTCTTTTAAATGAAATGCCAGTCACAAAACAGTAAATTTATTTTGTAACCACAAACTGATCATAGTCTGCAGTTTGAATAATACTGTACTATGATATCATTTGCACATATCTGTAAGGAATTCAGAATTTATGGTATAGAAAATGGAGAGCAAATGAAGAAATTTAAGAAAGAGAATAACCTAGTCAAATTATATGATTTAGAAATGTAACTTCCGGCAGTGTTCAGGTTAAACAAAGAGGGTTGGCACTGGAAGTAGCAAATCTACTTAAGAGTCAATTTAATTATTTTTCATTTTCCTTTTTTTGTGGTGCTGGGGATTGAACTCATGGCCTTGTGCATGTGAGGCAAGCACTCTACCAACTGAGCTATATCTCCAGCCCAAGAGTCAATTTAATTCTACAGAAAAAAAAAAAAAATAAAGCAAGGAGTGCAGGAGAAAGAAAGTGTGATCAAAGGACATAGTGACCAATAAAATATGTAAGGTGAAATGGGAATGAATCAAGAACAACCCCCTGTTTCTATTTGTGGGCCAGATGGATGAAGGGATGATTGAGCAGGCCAGAGATTACAGAAGAAATGAGTTTCAACAGGAAGATAAATTCATTTAGTTAGAATTTTACCCTCTGGGTATGAATATTTAAGTAGAATCATGTTTTGACATGCCAAGTCTTGCAGTGTTTTAGTAGAGTAAATAAACAAGTAATTATCCTTGAATTCAATATTATATTACCACTATTTAGTCCAAGGACAGATTAACTCTATCATGTTTTTCATATTTTATACTTAAATTAGTTTTAAATGCTACCAACACCCCTGATGTCTGTTTATGTGACGACTAGACAACGTTTTATCTCCCTGTTTCAGCTCATTAGAAGATATCAAAGCTCCACTCATGTACATCTTAGCCTTCTTAGGCCGTGAACTAATCTGATAATTTTTTCAACCAGGGTGACTTCTTAGTGAACCCATATTGGCTCCGAGCTATTGCCACTTATTTTGGGGGGATTCAGAAATCATCTGATTCTTCACTTATTTATTCCTGGGTTTACAGATAATTAGTATGTTTCCCAGTTTGATTTGTTATTTTTATTTATTTGTTTTTTAGAATTTTTCTTTTTCACTCTGGATTAAACATAAACAGAGGAAACATTTCCTACCTTAACTCTTTTGGCATTATTTTTAGTTTTCAAAATTCAACTATGACTGCCCTACATAATTCCACAATTAAACGCTAAAGTTCCTTCCAAACTGTGATGACAAATCATGAAGATTTAGGACTTGACTTCAGATAAAGCTTTGTGTACTACATTTTGAGTACTGTGTCAGATTTAGAAAAAGAGTACTCACCAAATCATTTCCTCTTCCTGAGCAACACTGGACAACTAGTTTTCCACAGCATCGCAGTTATATAGTTGATCCATGTGAGTACATTTTGGCCAGGAATTTGATGACAGATGTGATATTCCTAACGTTTCTTTCCTCTCCATAGTGTACTTGGATACAACTTGGTTATGAGAAGAGTGACACATGATGAAAAGAGCCTAGGAAGCTGTGACTTCTGTCAAGGAGAGCCCCACACTTGCTTTGGGTTCTCAGATGGTAGAAGATAAAAGCAAAGCTAATCAGTTGAGCACTTCTTCTGTTTATAGTTTATTTGATAGTACCTTCTATAAGCCTGAGTTTATTCCATCTTTATTCTACTTGACTTGACCTTCATTAATTAATTCAGTCTGTTAGTCAACAAATATTAGCACTTACTATAGGGCAAGAATTCATTTAGGTGCTTGCTGGAAAAAAATTAAGAGTGAAAATGGATGTGGGAGTGGATGGGCACTTTCAGTGGTCAGGGCAGGCCTCCCTGGGAAGGTGAGATGAACAAGGGACCTGCAGGACCTGAGGTTGTGGGCTTTGTCTTTTCTTTAGAATATTACCAAAGTCTCATTGGTTTTGATGCTTCAATTTTCCTGACTTTATTCTTGTTTATTTTTATATTTATCCTCCTTTCTAATGCCGCTTCTCCTATGTTTTTACAACTAACAGCATTGAATGCTTTATTATAAACCAGGCATTGAGATAATTACTTTAAAAATGTTCTATAATTGAATCATTGAAAAACCTTTGAGATAAGTAATTTTATTATTCCCATTTACAGAGGAGAAGACACATGCTTCGACTGCTAAAGTCACTTGCTCAAACTCACAGAGCTGGGGTAAAAAGAGAATCTCAACACAAATTCTAAACATTTAGCTACCACAGGTCTCAACCACTATTCTATTCTCTATATACTAACTTATCTTATATCTGAAAAACCTCAATTTATTTGTATATTTCCTTTTAGTTTGTTTGGATAAAAACTCCAATTATTCCTTGTTGAGAATATATGTAATTATAGAATCAAAATTCCATTTTTTGGTCAACCGATATTTCTTGAACTATGTTGGATTTTAAGATTTTTTCCTGAGGCAGAATTATGACAAATTTGTCAATTTTGCTAAAGTCTATGAGACATTTCTGACACATTCTTTGCTATTATGGATTTCACAATGGTTATTAAACCATTTTCTCCTAAGGGACCTAGTTCTTGACAGGTGTTATGGACCACTCCTCAAAGAACATGATTGAGATCATGGTGAGCAGTACTAGAATGGACCAGTTAGAAGATTTGAGATGGAAATTTGTAATTCTCTGTGTGTATTTGTGAATGGTTACTAAAATGTTACATTTTGAAATTTTTTTTTTTTAAATTTTTATTCTTGTTTTATTTAGGCTTACATGTTGACAGTGTAAATTGACTCATTGTACATAGATAGAGGATAACATATCAATTCTCTAGTTGTAAGTTGTATAGAATCACATCATATATGCAGTCATACATAAAGTTAGGGTTATTATGACCATCATATTCCATCACCCTTGCTGTCCCCATG
>PVHX01000872.1:120150-221811 GCA_004024805.1 Geosciurus inauris | reverse complement strand
CAAATGTAACAATCAGAAAACAAAGGGAAGTTTACAGAGCAAAAGCTGCTCTGAAGCTATCTCCCAGGTGTTCAGGATGAATCTCTGCATCTTATAAGAATTCTATCTGAAAAAATGGGATGAAAAAGAGCTGAAGAATTAAGTAACAAAATAAAATTAATGTCCAAAAACATAAGAAGGAGGAAGCAGAATAAAGTTTATGTTTTTGGTGCTGGCAAAGCTATCTTCAACTCCTCCAATATAACCATTTTTACATCCCAGTAATGAATAATATGGAATACATAGAATGTTGAGATCTCTATTTGAAATCAGTATGCAGTGTCACGTAAATTTTAACAAATTCCCTTCTGATACTTTCAATGAATCTATCTAGTGATAAATTCTTATTTTACTCTAGTTTTCCCCCTCGAATCCAGGATATAAGTTACATTCACTGCCTTTTGAAGATTTCTCAGCCTTTTGAAGATTTATAGTATAAACAAAACAAATTGAGATGCATCAAGTGCTCTCTTCATAGTGGAGAATATTTTGAATGTCATTGGTATATCTGACTTCTATATTAATTAGCAGATAATTATTCAGCAATGGTCACTTTTTACTTTAAAGAACTATGAATAGGTAAAGCAAGTTTAGAACTCACCCCTGACTTTTGGTTGAACAGAGGTGTGTGTGTGTGTGTGTGTGTGTGTGTGTGTGCTCGCGTGTGTGAAGCAGTCACCCATTTACAGTGAGGAATGTGGTGTGAGGTGATTATGATTTGTGCTCTTGTTAACATCTGCATAGAATGCTTCTGGACCTGATAGCATAAACTGTGCTATAGCATACCATGTTTCTATAACGTTTAAAACTAAGATCTCCAACAAAGATACCATGTCTTTATTATGCAGCAGGGTAAGTTTATTGTGTTAAAAATCAAGGGATCAGTGAGTCATTGTTTATTGTTAAAATTTTAAAAAGATACACTTAAACTTATCAAATTCATTTAAACTGTCTGCTTCTAAAGGAAGTAAAGCATTCATCCTAAGAGGTTTGTGTGTACCTGTCCATGTTTTAAATTTTTTTCCAGACTTATCCACAATATAACTAAGTTTAAAGATAAATGCTCAATTTTTAATATGTACAACTAAATATTTAGTTGTAATTTAGTTCAAATTATCTGTAGAGTTGCATTTATCCCATGACAATAAATCAATGTTTCACTTCTGACAGAAGTGGAGATGGGATTTCTTATGAAAAATGACAACTCAATTCCTGTGTGCAAAAATTTAAAGAAAAAAATTAATAACATAGAGAAATTTTCTCCATCTACAATCATTATATAGATCTCTTAATAAAGAGATCTAGAAATAGCAGAAAAAGCCCCAAACCAAAAAAAAAAAAAGAATTTTGATAAAAACTCCAATAGTGAGCAAACTGTAGGTATAAATTAGGTAGTATAAATATGGATTCATATACATAATATGAATTTCACTATGAACATTTATAATGATCCATTTTGAAATGGTGAAACTATACCATTGCCTACAAGTAATTGAGAACCATTGTGGAATTTTTAACAAATAAAATAAAAAACAAGTTTCATATAATACACATACATATGTATGAGCGCATACACATGCGTGCACACACACACCCCTAGAATCAGAGCCTTATCAAAGTTTGTCTATGACTACCAATGTCTGACAGCAATGACCACAGTATTCTCTCTACCACACTTCAACATCTACCAACCACATCTGCCACATAATGAATTCTCCATAAGTACAATGAACTGATTCACCAGGTCATGCAGTCTTTCGAATATATTCATCTTCAGTATTTATTATAATTGTTCATTTGAATATCATGGTATTTTACATTAGACCATTAGAGTCCTGAGCTTGAGGTTTGTGCCTTTTTCATAAGTGTATGCCTACACCTAACAAATATGCCTTGCATATGGTAAATTTTCAAGCATATTTTGTTGACTGACCATAGCAGTAGCCATTACTATTCAAGACCATTACTGATATAGGTGGCATGGTGCTGAACCCAATAGATTTATTCCTGGCAGTTTGTGACGTAATTTAAAAGAGTTGACTCTGCAGTAGGTGGCAGTTTTTCTCATCTATCTTTTCAACAAAGTGATTTTTGTCCTGTCTCCAGTTTAAATGTCACCTATTCTGGGAAATTATGTCCATCTTTTACCTCTGTTTTCCACAAGCAGAATGCACTCTTCCTTACAACCCAGGGTTCTATTACACTTTTATTTTTCCATTGTATTGTATTTATCATCTTTATTGTGGCCAACTGTTTATATGAATGTCTTATAATAACTTGTTATTCCTTTGAGACATTTCCTTCACCATTGTCTATCTTTAGCCTTAACACAGGAATGGGCACATGGTAAAGACTCCAAAAATGTTTGGATAATTGATTTACCACAGGGAAGAAACAAGCTGGATAATATTTTATGGTTCTCTGTTAGATGGCATGATTTTAAGGTCTTGCCTATGGTTTAACAAGGGTTGTGACATTTAGCAACAAGTAACTCTTAGGAAGGAATCCCCAGAGAGTATCATAGTGCAGAACGCTCTTCTAAGGAGGGTCAGAGTCACCTATTATGCTTCCAGTTCCTTTCTGTAGGCCTTTTTTTAAATGCACAGGTTACCTATTAACCAGAGAATACCTGAATGTACCTAGAATTGGTGTCTGTATAAAAAGGGATCTGTAGAGACTGGCCAGATACCCCATGAGCTTTCCATACCTCACTTCTGTGTAGGTTCTCATCTGTTTTTTTCAAAGATCTATTTCCATCTTTTACAAAGTATTTTCTGGAATATTTTCCCTGGATCATACCAGCAGTTGTTACTTAACAAAAGTGTTTTGATGACCAAATAAGTTTGAAGAATGATAAGAGAAAACAAAGCAAAATAAAATAAAACAGTATGATTCCTGAATCAGGGTTTTTCATATACTTTGATATACAAATGAGCACTTAGTGTCCAAGAGAAAGAATATGTAATGTTGTTCAAAAACCATTCAATCATAGATCCTTATCATTTTTTATTTTTTGTGATGCAACTCTAGGTCCTGGTATTTTGAAGAATATACTTTAGTAAAAAATCAATCAATATTGTTATATTTCCTACTCCTAGTTATCCTCATCAAATTATTCTTATTTATATGTACAATTCTTCCTGCATGGTTCAGATGCTAAAAGAGGCTCAAGAACTTTTCCTTGTTTTGTGCTGATAGCATTATAAGACAAGTCATATGAATATTTTTTATTAAGTCTTAAATGAATATGTTGGTTCAAAACTATTTGCTGCCTGCACAAATAAAAATCTTATACTTATGTATAAACCCTGCATCTATTAGATTTTCAAATAAACTCATATATTATAGTGATTATATGTTCTTCTTTTATTCCTTTTTCTATTTCAGAAGCAATTTTCTATCCTTAAGTATACCTCTTACCCGAGTAAAAGCAGAAATTTAAAAATATAAGACAAAAATGAGTAAATGTACAGCAAATAAAAAAAATACAGAATGTGCTTATGCTCAAGTATAAACAGTAATTTTGGCCAAAATCTCAGCTTTCATCCAAATTCCCAGGCATAGAAAAAGTTGATGAGAGTGACTTCAGAATACTGTTCTGTGAAGAAGGATACATTGCACTTATTATCTAAAGCAACTGTGTGATTCCACTTATGTTCATTTCATACAGTTCTAAGCAAATGCTTTTGTTGGTGAGAATTTATATTCCTACCATTCCAGGATTGCTTAATATCAATTTGTGCTGCACTCCAATATTAATACTAAACGCAGTTGATAGAACTGAAAAGAGTAGAATATAACTAATTTCCAGAGATTTATTAAGCAAAATAAATGTTGATAAATAAGAAAAGATTGAGCCAAAATCTACACATTAGATATAGCCCGGGTATAAACCCTTGAATGTAATAAAGTCAAGAGAATTTATTTAGAATATCTGATGAGTTTATTCATTTTTTACTGATGAAATACTATTTGTCCCTTTAAAATGAAGTTCTCACTTTGTAGCTTTAAATTATGGTATGAAGGAATAAAAATAGTATTCAATGTTATATTTTTAGAGTTTATCATATATCATTAGTTTAATGGGTCAGGTTTGGGGTGCATAAAATATTCATGTAATTCAAGCCCTAAGTTAACAGAATAAACCTTGAAACTGATGTTAATATGTAATAGTGTGTATTGTTTTATATCATCATGTTTATTAAACACCTATTAATTCTAGTTATTTCTCAGTTCTGAAATACTGGTTTAATTCAAAAGAAATATGCTTATAAGCTTTGGTGGCTGACATCTGTATTGTTGAGCTTGAAACATCTCAGCTATCAAGGAGTCGGAGGCAGAGCAGTTCATATCCACAGCTGGAAAGGATCTGCTTCTATAAAAATGGGAAGTAGCAGCTGCAGAGAACATAAATTGTGCAATTGATTTGATTTTGCAAAGCAAACACATTCTTCATGTTATGATTTAGCTTGCTAATTAAGCCTTGCATAATCAAAGGAACTTTGGAAGAAAGTAATTCCGGATTATGCTCAGCTTCTGTACCTTCTGAGATCACCTTAAAACATTTTCCATGTTTCAAGAGGAGTATATCTCAAACAGAAAGCCTCTGACAACATAAGAATGACTTGGAAGTAATGTCCCATTGGGCAATTGTGTCAGACTCCTATTACAACTGAATAAAAGAAGAAATCAAGAAGAAGAATATCAATGAGTCTATGGCACCTGGTTCTCAAGAACAAGGCAAATGAACAGAATGACATTCTTTTCTTGTTTTGGAACAGGTATGAGCAAACATGATTAAAGGATCATGGTAAATATTCTAGTCTTTGTGTGCCATATGCTTCATGATGCAATTACTCAAGTTGGTCTTTTAGTGGGAAAACAACCATAAAGAATACATAAACAAGCAAATGTGGATGCATTCCAATGAAACCTTACAAAAACAGGTGGTGGGTCATATTTTCCATATTTTGGTTTATTTAATTCTCAGGAACAAGAATTAATAGCAATTTGGGCAGTAATAAATTTATTGTGAAAGCAACATTGTCATATGTATCTGATATATGCAATATAAAGAAACAATCTCCACAGTGGTATTATATTTTGTCATGTATATGCAAATGGATATGTATACACACATGTGTAGAAAGAGTGAAAGAAAGAAATATACAGAGCACATTTTATATAGATGCGTAAAAATAACGGGGGATGAGAAAGGATGGAGCAAGCCAAACCTCTACTAATGGTGGTATAAAAACATCTATGTCAATAAATTCATCAATTATAATTTATAGGTATTTATACAACAAATAAATACATATTTGTTGAGTATTATGAGTTGATAACTGTTCTGGGGCTAAGAAATAAAAAAAATCATTATTTTCCTTCAGAAGTTCACAGTTGTATACTTCTGACATACATGAATATATTCTCACAACTAGGAAAATTATAAACAATCATTAATATATATGTTTATATATATATAACATGAGTGGTTATATATATATACATATATATGTGTATATATATAAAACATGAGTGGTATGGAAAACTATTGCCATTGAAATCAGAAAGCTAGAAAAGTAAGAGCGATGGTAGTAATATAATAGCCTAAAAGAACATAGGCTTTGAGATATGAATAACACAGATTAAATTTATATTGGGAGAGGGGAATCATTTAAATGGACAAGAACACTAATCACATGTAATGGTAGAGAATTTCAAATGGGGCTAATGTGGAAGATAAATCTTTTAAAAAGTAGCTTGGAGCACAATTAATAAGAGCATTGAATGTCAGCTAACAAAATTTTGACTTTATTCTGTAGCTAATGTAGAAGCAATTATTGGCCAGAGAAAAACTACATGAAACCTTTTCAAGGTGATTACTCCACCAGGAGATTTAAAATGTAACGGACATAGAAGGGAACAGAAGACGGAAACTGATTGGGTTGGTAGGAGGAGGGAGTCCAAGATGAGCTGAGAATGATAAAAATATTATGATTTTAATACTTGAGAAAATGAAAATACACATCCTTGAGAAAATCTAAGGGAATTATCATAATAACAACTGGTATTTCATTTACTTTACACAAATTATTATAACCCAGGAAATATCCTAGGGAATGGCATTTTATTTACATTTATATTTCATCTTACAAAAAAATAAATAGAACTTACAAAACTATTGAGACTTTGAGATGTCTACCATGAAACCAATAGGTGACTAAGGAAAAACAATTCCAATAATAACAAATGTTTGAAATCAAAAAATTGACAAAATTATAAGATAAATACATTTTTAAATGATTCTTTAAAGATGGACTCGACAGAGCCTTTAATATGCTATTTTGTATAGTGAATTACCAGACCAAGAGTGTTTCTAATGCAACAAGTTTTTATTATTATTTTTATCTGTGATGCTCTTTGTTCAGGGCTCATTTCCCCTACCTCATTCATTTCATTCAGAATCCAACTCAAACATAGCCTTTCCTAAAGCCTTCCCTGACCACATGCTCAATCTCAGCTATTCTTAACAATTACTTATTATCCTATTGTCCTATTTTATTTTTTCTCATGGTCCTTGTACATACATTCTTTGAGAATAGAGACCCTGTCTTCATGATCATTGTTATATATCTGGTGCCTAAAATACATGAAAATTGTTCAGCATATATTTTAGTTGATGAATAATGGAGTGAATAAATATAAAAAAATATTCATCTGAGTATAGTTAACCATTTACCATCACCACTGGAACCACTGATAGCCTAGATCCTACTCATTTCATAATAGGCTAACACCAGTATTACCCATATTTCTTGAGTTTCCAACCTCACATTTCCAACTGCTATTATGAACTACATAGAGATTAATTTTAATAAAATACTGCTCTCCCAGGTCAGTTCATGTGTTTAAATGTCCTCCTTCTTGTGTCAGATAAAACCAAATCCATTATCCAGGAATTCAAAGTTCTTAAGAATCTTAACTCCATTCCAACTATCTAATGTCATTTTCTCAGATTTCAAGACATTTTTCTCTTCTCAGTCTATCTCCTTTCTTTAGGGTTGCCTGCAAATTGTAAGCTGCATTTTCTATTTGTGCTTAAAAAGGATTGTTTCTGATATACAGAAAAACACTTCTCATTCAGATTCACTCATCAAAATCTTTTGAAACAAATGAAAGTAGAAACACAATATATCCGAACTTTTGGGATATAATAAAAAATATACTAACAGGGAAGTTTGTCATAATCAATGACTATGTCAAAAAGCAGAAATACATCTCAAGGAACCGGAAATACGAGAATGAATCAAGCCAAAATTAGCAGAAGAAAAGAACTAATAAAGATTGTAGAATAAATAAAGACTGAAAAGAATGCAAAAGATCAACAAAATAAAGAGCAGATTCTTAGAAATAATAAACAAAATTAACTAACATTCTACTAGACAAAGAAAAAAGAAGACTCAAATAAATTAGAGATGAAAAGTGAGCCATTACAACTGACACTACAGAAATAAGTCATTAAATGATATTATGAGCAATTATGCACTAACAAATTTGATAACCTAGAGGAAAAACTATAAAATTCCTAGACTTTGATTGATTGAATCATAAAGAAAGAGGAAAACTGAACAGATGAATAAAAAGTAATGAGATTGAACCAGAATAATGTCTCCCTTTAAAGAAATAGTCAGAAACAGATGGCTTGACTGCTGAAACCTACAAAACATTCAAAGAAGAACTAATAAAAATTCTTAAATTATTCAAAAAAATGAATAGAAGTCTTCCAAACTCATTCTATAAGGCAAGTATTACCCTGATACCAAAGCCAAACAAGGACATAATCCCAAAAAATAAATAAATAAATAAAGTTACAGGACAATATTCTTGGTAAACAGAGAGGAAAAAAAATTATCAAAAAAAATACTAGCAAATTTAACAGATTATTCACTATAATCAAGTATGATTCATCCCTGGGATAAAAGGATTCTTTGACATACCCGAATTGATAAATGTGATAAAACCTATCAAAAGACTGAAGGTAAGGGGCTGGGATTGTAGCTCAGCGGTAGAGTGCTTGCCTCGCATGCGTGAGGCCCTGGGTTCAATCCTCAGCACCACGTACAGAGCAATAAAATAAAGACATTGTGTCCATCTACAACTAAAAAAATATTTAAAAAAAAAAAAAAAAAAAAAAAAAAGACTGAAGGTAAAAACTGTACAGTCATCTCAAAAGATGCAGAAAAAGCATTTGATAAAATCCAACAATGCTTCATGATAAAAGTGCTGAAGGAAATCAGGTGAAGAAGGACAGATCTTAACACAATAAAGATCATTTATAAGAACCAACAGTTAACATTTTACTGAGTGGGAAAAGCTGGAAGTTCACTTTCTATGATCAAAATCAAGAAAAAAATGCTCACTTTCACCACTTTTATTCAAAATATATTTCAAAAAGTCCTTGCAGAGCAATCAGACAAGAGAAAAAAATAAAAGGAATACACATGTAAAACAAAAAGTCAAATTTTACTATTTGCAGAGGACAAAATCTCATACATAAAACCCACCAAAAACTCTACATAAAAACTAATAAATACACCAACATTGCAACATCAACACACAAAACCCAGTAGTGTTGTTCTGTGTCAATAGAAAATTTTCTGAAATAAAAATCAAGAATACCATTCACTATAACTACAAAACAAAATAAATTTAATTAAATAATAATAAATTTCATCAAAGAGGTAAAAGATCTCTGTACTGAAAACTATAAAACATAGATGAAAGAAATTGTACTGAACAAAAAGGCATGAATACACGTGGATTTGAAAAAATCAATATTTTTAAAATGTTTATACTATCCAAAGCAATTTACTGGTTTTGGGAAATCCCTA
Organism: Geosciurus inauris; assembly: GCA_004024805.1. Taxonomy (NCBI): domain Eukaryota; kingdom Metazoa; phylum Chordata; class Mammalia; order Rodentia; family Sciuridae; genus Geosciurus; species Geosciurus inauris. Next base: position 212,878 of record PVHX01000872.1, on the reverse strand, counting down.
TCAAAATACCAATGATATCTTTACAGAACTAGAAAATCATAAAATGTATATGAAACCACATAAAAACATTGAATATCTAAAACCATTTTGAGCAAAAAAGAACAAAGCAGAAGGAATTATACTATCTGACTTCAAAATATACTACAAAGCTATAGGAATCGAAACTATATGGTATTGGCATAAAAAGACTCATAGACTAATAGGAAAGAATAGAGAGCTTAGAAGTAAATCCTTGCATCTGAAGCCAACTGATTTTTGACAAAGGTGTTAAGAACATGCATTGGAGAAAGGACAATCTTTTTGGTAAATGGTGTTAGGAAAATTGGATACCCACATGCAGAAGAACAAAGGTCTACCCTAATCTCCCATTGGTTGCAAAATCAACTCTAAATGGATGGAAAATTTAATTGTAAGACCTGAACTAGGAAACTACAGATGAGATGCTATGAGAAAGAGGTTCTGGACAAGATCTCAAAGCACAGGCAACAAAAGCACAAACAGACAAGTGAGATTATCTTAAACTAAAAGGCACAACAAAGGAAACAACAAATCAGCAAAGAGGCATCTTATAAAATTGAGAATGTCTTTGAAAACTATACTTCTGACAAGGGGTTAATATCCAAATATCTAAAATATATAAGGAATTCAAACAATTCAATAGAAAAAAAAGCCAAACAATTCAGCTAATAAATAGATATAGACAACCTAAATAGACATTTCACAAAAGATGCACAAATGACCAACAGTTATATGCAAAATAAAAGTGCTTAATATTACTAACCATCAGAGAAATACAAGTCACAGACACAATGCGATATCACCTCACTCAAGTAAGAAAGACTTATTATCAGAAACACTAAAGATAATAAAGACTGGCAAGACATGGAGAAAAGGTAGTTCTTAAACCTTTCAGGTGAGAATGTGAATTGGTGCCACCATATGGGAAACAGGATGGAAGTCCCTCAATAAATTTAAAAAAGAACTATCACATGATCCAGTAATCCTGCTGCCTGGTATCTATCTAAAGGAAGTGAAATCAGTATTTCCAAGAGATATCTGCACACCCATGTTCATTATAGCATTGTCTGTAATAGCTAAAAAATTAAAACTTAAGTGTCCACTGATCAGTGGATAAAGAAAATGCAGTACATATACATAATGATACATCATTCATCCATAAAGAAGAATGAAATCCTGTCATTTCAGACAACATGAATGGAACTGCATATCATATGTTAAGTGAAGTAAGTCAGGCACAGAAAGACATGCACCTCAGCATCTCACTCCTGAGTGAAATCTAAGACAGTTTGATCAGATAGTAGGTTACACTAGAATTGTAGTTACCAGAGGCTGTGAAAGAGTAACAGGGAGGAAGGAATAGTGAAAAATCAACCCAAGTTACAGTTAGATATGAGCAACAAGTTCTGGTGTTCTATAGCACAACAGGGTGACTACAGATAACGATAATGTACTATACATTTCAAAAACTAGAGGAAAGAATTTTGAAAGTGTTTATATTTAGTAATGATAAATATTTGAAGAGACAGTTATGTTTAACCTGATATAAACCTTATACAAAGTATATTTCACAACATCACATGGTGCTTCATTAATATGTGTAAATTTTATGTCTTTATGTACCAGTTAAAAAGTAAATTTGATTGTTAAAAAAGAGAAAATGTGGTACATATACACAATCGAATTCCATTAATTATACATACATGAGTGCGTTTGTGTGTGTATGAGTGCACACACACATATGAAGTCCTATCATTTGCAACAACATGGATGGGAATGGAGATCACTATATTATGTGAAGAGTCATGCAGAGAAAGACATGTAGCATCATCTCATTCTTATGTGAAATATAAAAGTTTGATCTCACAGAAATCAACAATAGAATGTTATCAGAGGCTGAGGAGAGAAGGAGGGAGAACGGGTTGCGAGAGAATGATCAATGGGTAGTCCGTTATAGTTGGGTGTAAGAAGTTCTGGTGCGCTATTGCATAGTAGGGTGACAGTAGATAATGATAAGGTCCTGTATTCTTCAAAAAACTATAGGAAAGGCTTTTGAAAGTTTTACCCCCTATAAATAATTGAGGAGATACTTATATTTCCCCTGATTTACATTATACAATGTATATGTGTATGGAAACATCACACGATGCCCCATAAATATATATAATTTTATGTACTTATGTGTCATTTAAAAGGATAAATGTGAATTTAAAAATAAAACAGTTTAAAAAGGAAGTTAAAATGATTTCTGGTCATCAAGTCAAGATGCATAAAGAATATTGCAAAATTCTACCATTAAGATTATGCCTTTGGGTCACAGATACATCTGATTTATGGGAATCTGAAATATGTCCTATCCTTACTTTTGTGATTTTTTAATTATATTTTTTACTTACATACTTTAAAGGGATATTATAGCACACCTTCTAAATTCCATACACAGCTTATATTTTGGCCTCTTTGCCCACAGTGTGATCTATATCATTTCAGATTGCTAAACTGACTGGTTTGCTCCTTTTAGTTGCCTTATGGCTATGCCACATCTGCTGCTCAATGCCATACATGCTTATCCTCCTTTGCTTCTGCTTCTCAAGCAGGAAGAGCTATCACTTTCCCACATATCACATCTACTTGACAATTTATGAAACAAGCCTCTGCACAGACATTATATAAGTACTATTGTAGTGACTACACACTGACTGTATTCTACCATCCCATTTTTTTCCATACACTAGTCTTGTAACTCCTTTGAATGTTGGATTTCAAAGAAGCAGTTATATCAGCATCTTCTGAGTAACAAACTACAGATAAATTCCTTACTGCATATTTAGTGAACTGCTACTCTACCAAAGATGTTTAAGATTTGTTCTTTCTAGCTTTTTTGTAATAATCAATCAGTGCTTTTCTGCAGCAACATTTAGTGCTACTAAATGTTGCACTACTGCAGATTACCAATAAGAAATGTCTGCCAAATTCCTCTTTTCAGTCCACATATGTCATATTCTTCCTTTTATGATTTGTGATTGTTTTTATATACATATTTTATTTTTCTACATTTTATTGGTACATTATTACATATATACTTTAAAAGGAAATTTTATCACATCTCCTAAATTCCTGCACCAATCAAATTATTTCTTTACTTACATCATTGAATATACTTACAACCCTGATCTAAACAGGGCAGGATGCACTGTGAATAAATTTTGTAATTCAGTGACATCAAGTAATTAGACAGGGCTCCACTTAGTCTGTTTTCATGGAATAGGTTTTGGATTTTAAAGTACCTTTCTAAAGAGCCAAAGTGCTTCCTGAGCTGTAAGCTCAGACCTATTCCTGAAGATTTTTTATAGTGCTTTTGGATTCTGTTGCAAAACAAACATTACATTTTCCCTTCCACACTGTTTGCTCAAAAAGCATTGTGACTTTGGAACAGTATGGGTAAGAAAGCAAGAGTAGAGAGAGATGCAGATGAATCATGCATGTAGTGGTAGTTATTCTGAAAGGAATCGACAAATTCTTTTGAAGAAGAAAAAGATGGTGGAGTACACTGGTAAGCCACCTGAAGATAATAGAAAGAAAATGAAAATATTTTAGTAGATCTTTTCTATTTATTTCTTTTGCATATTTTATTCTGAAAATTTTCAGACAGGAGCAAAATATCAATCATATACCAGACAGTTTAACTGCAGAATTTGAGGTCCCTATATGATGCATTCTTATTTTATTCTCTCAGAATGAAACACCAAATTAATTTTTAATCTCTAATTCTCAACTCTTCTTACTACTATCCCTAAGCAATAATTCCTAAGGAGTTTTTATTCAATACCACTCATGAAGTTAATCAATGCTCATCTGTGTGGCTTTAGGTGATTTACATTTCTAAACAATATTATGTAAATGTGGGTTAATGGCTATTATAATATTAATATTATGTATAGCACTTTGTGCAAACTATATTTCTAGGAATGAAATTTTATAAGTTATATTCATTTTAGGCATTTTCTTATTTTACCAAATATTATCTGGTCAACTTTTTTAAAGCAAGCTATTTAAGACATGTAAGTGTCAGCAGTTCTTTCATCCATATTTTTGAATCTTTCAAATTTTTTGGTCAATCTGGTGTAAAATTGTATATAATTGTGATTTCAATGTGGCTTATGTTTGTTTATTGTGAAATTAACCTTTTTGTGATACTTGTGGATTTATCTTTTCCATCAATTGTCTATTGGCATCTTTTGCTTGTTTTTGCTAGATTTGGTTTTTGCTTATGAATCTGGAGATGATTTTCATGTACTGTCTGCACAAGTCCTTTATTAGCCAAAGACACTGCAGTATCTTTTCCCTGTATCCACCTTGTGTTTGTCACATTTTATAAACAGAATTTTAATTCTAATTCTTTAAAACATATCTTTGCTCTTCATGCCTTTCTTAGAAGAACAACTGTAAATTGTTTTAATAAATTTTGCTCTTTATATTTTATTGAATCTGTAATTAGTGTGTGTGGTGCAGGAAGGAAATTAATTTTATTTTATTTTCTATGTGATGAAAACTGACTAATGCCATGATTTATCAAATAATGCATCATTTCTTCCTAATTTACATTGCCGTGCTTACATAAATCAAGTTTTCATGGACGAATGGGTATAAGTTACTACTAATAAATCTTGGCATCTTATAATAAGTATATAATAATAAATATCAGTAACTAGAAATCCCAGTTAATTTTCATTTATTTATTTATTTTAAAGATTAAGTTGTCTATTCTTGGTCATCTGTTCTTCCAAATAGTTTTTTTTTTTTTTTAAATGTAGCTTGTCAAGATCTTGAAAAACCCATTGAGAGTTTAGATTTGTATTGCACTTAAGAAACAACTGTCATCTCTAAGATGAGTCTCCTTATAAGTGTCGTGTATCTCTATTAATGACTTCACCTACAATGCAATTTTTTCCATCTTGATGTTGAACATCATCATTTGCATTTCTACCTAGAAATTTTATGCTTTTGTTTCTAGTGTAATGTGTAAAATTTATATTTTCTGATAACTGTAGAAAAACCACAGACTCTTTTTTATTAATCTTTTATCTAGCCACCTAGCTATATTATTACTTTTCTAAAATTCTTTCTAAATTCTTTGGGGACTTTTATATATATAACAAATAATGTATGAATGATTATAATTTTTATTTATTGTTATCTTTATTGTCATTCCCTCGTCTATCCTTATTTTTGTGCTCATCAGAACTGTTAATCCTAGGGAAAATTAAAATGCTGATAAAAGGCTTCATCAACCTTTTCTTTTCTCAGATTAAGGGATTTCTATTGCCTTTCCAATGTACTAAAGTTTATTAATTATTATTAATGAATATTAAATTATCAAATGTTTTTCATCACTATTGAGATGATTATTTGCTTTAATCAATTAATGTAGAGAGTTACATTCATAGATTTTCTTGATATTAAACCATTTTTGCATTACTGGGATAAATCCATCTTTGATACTTTTAACTATTACATATTTTAGAGTCAATTTGATCATATTTAGGACTTTTATATGCCTGTACAAGTTAGATATATTTATAATTTTTTCTCATGTATTTGGCTAGCTAACTCATCAAATTCATAAAAGTCTCATAAGAAGAATTGGGGACTATTATTTCTTATTATCTTAACTATAAAATTAGACTTACCTATATTTTAGATGTTTTTTAGAACTCATTTGTGAAACAGTATAGTTCTAGTAATTTTAGTATTCATAGTATTAGGCAGGTATATTTACACTTACTGATTATTTGGATTGATTTTCCTTAATGATCATAAATACATCCAAACGTTCCATTTCTCTTGGAGTCATTCCTAAATAAGTTACAGTTTTACAAAGAAATTTACCATTTCATATTTTCAAATGTAATGCTCTAGAGTTTTTCCTCATGTTTGCTTTAATCTCTTTACTATCTTTTCAGTTGTAGCACCCTTTATTCATGTTTCTTCTCTTTTTTGCTTGGTCATTTTTATCAAAATTGTTTATTATTTTTTAAGTTTTTATTTTTTTCATATTTAATTAATTAATTTATTCTATTTAGGCTTACATGATACCAGAGTGCAATTTGATTCATTGTACACAGATGGAAGATAACATTTCATTGTCCTGGTTGTAAGTAACATAGAATCACAACATACATGCAGTTATACATAAAGCTAGGGCTATGATGGCATTCATATTCCACCAACTTTACTGCCCCATACCCCCTCTCCTCTTACATCCCCATCAATAGAGTTCCTCCATTGTTCCTGTGTCCTTTCCCACATATGGATCAGCATCCACTTATCAAGGAGTACATTTGACATTTGGTTTTCTGAGATTGGCTTACTTCACTTAGCAAGATATTCTCCAACTCCATCCATTTACCTGCAAATGCCATAATTATATTCTCTCTTATTGCTGAGTAATATTCCATTGTGTATATATACCACAGTTTCTTTATCCAGTCATCCCTCGAAGGGCATCTAGGTTAGTTCCACAGTTTAGCTATTGTTAATTGAGCTGCTGTAAACATTGAAGTGGCTGCGTCAGTGTGTATGCTGTTTTTAAGTCTTCTGGGTATAGACCCAGGAATGGGATAGCTGGGTCAAATGGTGGTTCCATTCCAAGTTTTCTAAGGAATCTCCATACTGCTTTCCAGATTGGTTGTACCAATTTGCAGTTCCACCAGCAATGTATGAGTGTGCCTTTTTCCCCACAACCTCGCCAACACTTATTGTTGTTTCTATTCTTGATAATTGCCATTCTGACTGGTGTAATATCAGTCATTTTTACAAAACAAACTTAAAGTTCTTTGATCTCTGAAGTTGATTTTATCTTTCTTTCTAGTTCCTCCGCTTTATTTAGATTTATTTTGCTGTTTTGTTTCTTTGTTCTTACATTGCATGCTGAGTCTGATCATTTTCTCCAACGAATTTGAAGGGTATGCTTTCTTTTACATACTATTTTTAAGTATTTTTCATAGTTTTGATATATAGTATTGTCTATGTCAAAATATTTCCTAATTCTTGTATTACTTTTTAATAAATAGTATATTTTTAAATTTCCAGTTGCTTTTTTAAAAGTTGATTTTCTTATCAGTGTCTAGATGATTGAATTCTGCACTGCTCTGTGAGTAGTTGAGAATAATATTTATTCTTAATTGTTGGGTATGTTTACTTTTTTTGCTTTGATTTATTACATTCTATATAATTTCCTTGAATTAATTTTTCTAATTTGCTAATAAGATTCTCAGCTCTGTGTCATGCATTTTAATTTATTCACTGAGTTATAGCTTAAAAGTTATAGTTTTCATTGCTACAAATTTTGGGGTGTTTTCAGATCTACCTGCTTACATGAATAGCTTCTTCTTTTTTATGAATATATATAATTATTTATAATGCTCTTTTTTGACATTCCTAATTATTTGATATTCTTTCAGTTTTAATTACACTGTTGTTTCTGATAAATCTTATCCATGGTTGCTTCTTTGTATTCTCTGCAACTCTGGTTTGTGAATCCATGTTTAATGGGCTTTAACTATACAAATGCTTTGAAACCTGGCATGAAGGTGTACTTTTTGAGAAATAATTCCCTTTTACTTCTGATGCATTATCTCTGCAGTGTACCAATTTACAACCACTATAATTTATTCATTTTTACCTAACTTTCTGCATTTTGCAGGTAATATAAAGGCAATCTGAAAGTTGCAATAGAGTAGTTAGTAGATTTTAATTTTCATCCTGACAATTAAATAGATAGCTCCTGCTATCTATTTTGTAGATCAGCAGACTCATTTTTTAGTCAGCTCCTTAGCGTAATAAATGTATTTTTCCAGTCTTCCTTTCTCCTGTGGTTGTGGTCTTTCAAGGGCCCCAGTTTTTGTGCAGAACTCAGTCTTGCACAGGCCCAGTTGTTTTAGACTCTGAGTGAACCAGTGCTCTGAGGCACTGGTTCTAGATTCCTGAGATCTGTAATGGCCCTTGGGGCACATTTAGCCTCAGTTACAAATCACCACTCTGGTGGCCTAGCTCTTTGATTTTAGACCCTGTGTATTTTGCTTTACCTTCACCTGAACTTAACTGTGCACATGAAAGATTGTGTGTTATATTTTACAAAGTATTTCTAAATGTTTTATGGAGGGAAACATTATTTGGAATAGTATAGCCTGTCATCATATTGGCAGAAAAACATCTTTTTGAAATTCTCTCCATGTGGGCTTTAGAACTAATGTCTATTCATGAGACTCAAATAAAGGCATTTTCATTCTAACCCCAACGTTAGTAGCAACAGTACAGCAATAGTAATGACAAACCCATAAAACTCACAATTTGACAGGTTGTGCCCCTTCCAATAAAGCAACAAATTAATAAATAACTTCTCCATTCATTACACGTTTTATTATCTATTGCTCTCTCTATGGAATAAAGGATATGTTATGACTAGCATATTATGAAGTTACTTTCTGAGGAAATAATCTTTCTCTTCAAGAATCTGCTTGAATGCTATGTCAATGATTGATTCCCTAATTGCCTTAGTCTGATTGATGTATTTCTGAGATCATTTTACTTTTACACACACCAGGATAGGTAATATAACCGTTTCTCAGTATCTGGCAGGGTGGGGGATTGATTCTATGACCCTTAGCAGATAGCAAAATCCAAAGATGCTCAAGGCCTGCATATAAAAATGGCATATTATTTGCATATTATTTCCTGTGTACTTTAGATAATCACGAGAATGCTTGTAATACCAAGTACAATGTAAATGCTATGCACATAGTTGGTATACTATGTTGTTTAGAAGGCAATGACAAGAATCAAAATCTGTACATATCCAATACAAATGCCATTAAAAAATATTTTCAATATGCAATTGGTTAAATCCTTGGATCCAGAACCAGTGCATGTGAACAGAAGGCATGTGAACACAGTTCCTCTTTGTGTTACATCCTAAAAACCAATTAATCAAATGCCTCATTAGATTTTTAAACCTCATAGCAAATAAACCAATAAAACTAAGACAAGAAAGATTACAGATTACAGAAATAAATATATTTCTTATGCTTATTTTTCTAAGACCAGTCATATCACTATTATTTATTTTTCTTGATTTTAGACAGTCTAGCCATGGTGGCAAAGTATTTGAAATGAAACTTCCAATCTTCAGGCATGACAAAATTTTACTGAACATAGTGACCTTTTTCACCCATTATCCTACTTATCAGATCATAAAGATGCATAGAGATATTTATTTGACTATTAGCTATCCTCATAGCATGGTCTATATAATGTACCTACAGGAACATTGATCTGGCAGTAGCTTATTTAATCAAATGGAGATCTATTTTATGGGAAGAAGGAAAAATATAAAGTTAAGTTAGTAGAAAAAAAGTCAAGTAAAAGAAATCATAGGAAGCAGCATAGGTGAATAAAATATTACAGGAATAGATAAAATAAGTGGAACAATTATAGAAACTTCGGGATCTTGCACTTGAAAAAGAGGGAAAACAAAGCATTATTTAGTTAAGTAATATTATGGGTTTAGTTAATGCTAAACTGTGCAGCTAAGGATTTTGGCTGCTTTAGAAATTGGACTCCACAATATTTCAATATATAATGAGGATATTCCTATAAAACTCAGGAGTATAGTTTTTTCCTACCACTTAAGGCAAGCATTGGCAAACTATAACCCATGGGGAAAATCCAGTGAGCTGCCTGTTTTTTGTTTTTTTTAATAAAGACTTACTGGAACAGAGCCCTCTCATTCACTTATATATTATCTGTTAAGGCTTTCATATTACAATAGCTGCATTGAATAGTTCTAACAGAGACCCCTGGGCCCACAAAATGTAAAATACTTGTTATTTAGTCCTTTGGAGAAAATGTTTGCCAACTTCTGGCTTAAGGAATATCTGTGAAGAGTTTTGGAAGTTTTTACTTTCAGGCAAAGATATGTATGAAAGAGTTAAAATATACTGGTTTGAGAAAAAATAGTTTGATGACTACTCACATTGAAGTTATTTTTGATAATAAACTCTCAGTTGCATGTTCTACATATCAACATCATTGTCATGATAGCAGTTTCTACTTTTCCAGATTGGAGAATTTGTAGGTAGGAACTAGAGACTGTAAGGGGTAATAAGTTTATACCAGATGGTTAATGTTATAAACTGGCTTTGGTCAGCCTGGACAATGTTTAAACTGACCCATGGAGCACTTCTGTACACTTTTCAAGAAACCCCCACTTTACCATAGCCTTCTCATCTGCATTTCTTTTGATGCCAATAAGGAATTATCAGCTTATTTTATTTAGTGACTCTACATTCAGTGGATATCTAGTGATGTTGAGTTGGATTTATCCTTGTTTTAGTCAACCTTTTCACCACTGTGACCAAAAGACCTGAAAAGAATAATGTAGAGGAGGGGCTCATGATTTCACAGATCTCAGTCCATAGGTGGCCAGCTCCATTGCTCTGGGCCCAAGATGAGGAAAAACATCAAGGCAGAAGAGCATGATAGAGGAAAACAGCTCTAAACATGACAATAAGGAAACAAAGAAACATTATGTCTCACCAGGACCAAAGTTTATACCTCTGAGGCATGTCCCCAAAGACCCACCTCCTCCAGTCACACTCTATCTGCCCAGGTAATCCCTATCAGCAGGTTAATGCAATTAGATTAAGGCTCTTATACCCCAATCATTTCACCTCTTAACTTTCTTGTATTGTCTCACACATGAGTTTTTGGGGGATACCTCATATCTCAACCATAACACCCCCTTTTTATAAGATCAAATACAATCATGTCAATTTGCTTCCTTTTATGGCTATAATTGTTCTGTGTATTATTTCCCACAACTTCATAATGCAGTAGCAAATTTTACTTAGCTTTTGACATCAATTAAATCATCTCTGCCTTTTGAAATTTTCCAAATGGGATTCAGGAGACATAAATGTTTCCTGAGTTAATCCTACAGAAGCTATCCTTTCTTCCCAGGCTTCTCTTGATAGACCAACGTCCCCTGTTCCTTTTCCTTCTGGGTATGAGACTCAGCATAGCTTATAAGAAACTCCTCTTCAAAAAATAATTCTCTCACCTTCAATTATTTTATACCCTGCTGTATCAAAGAGTTTAAGAGTATTTAACTAGTAATTGGAAAACAGTTTTGAAAGTTATGCATAATACTTAGTCTCTCAATAAGTCTGGTACCTGATAACTATCACACTGTGGTGGTTCAGGCAAAATTCATTAAGTTCCTTTTAAACATACCATTTCACTGACCTATGTGTGCCAAAGTATGTGTCCAATTACAGCTCCAACTCATTGCCATGTCTGCTACTGGTTTCACGAGGTAGGAACAATCCCTGACCTGGCTGTTCTTCTTTGAAAAACACCCATGATGTAATTTTTTTGTGAGGATTTACTGGGCATAATATATGTGAAAGCTTCACATATATGTGGTATAGAGGACATACTTTAAAAGCATATTTCATCCTATGATGCCCACAATGATAATGTATTCCACCAAATCATTTTACCACAAGTCTCAAATTTACAACTTACCAGCTAAGTTCCCTGCATGATGAAAACTAGCTGTTGCATGGTGTTGTAAACCTTTTGGTAAGGGCTTTACACTTTGGGTTCACCCATGTCCACCAATATACCTCACACATTTTCCTTATCTGGAGATCTCAAAATATGGTGACAAATTTTTACAAAATCCCCCAAATTCCTTTTCTCTATATTCACTAATAAAATCACCATAATCCTGTGCTTTTAGGTCCCTGAATCCTCTAACCATACCCTGCTTCTGCTGCTTCTGTTCTCACTTCTCATCTCCCCTCTATCTTTCACTCACCTTGGGCCACATTGGTCTCTGCTGTACCTTGAGCACCCAAAGGCAGTGCTATTTCCAGACTTCTCAAGTCCAAGTCACTCTTAGCACATTTCCCCCAAGGGATCTGACTAGTTAACCCAATACTTCTTTTGGTTCTTGCTAAAAGAGAAGCACAGCCTTCACAAAGAGGCTACCCTGATCCACTACCTATAGTTCTTCCTGCAATGCTGTACCTGGTACCTGCTTTATTTGTCTTCATAGTAGCTATTGTGACTTGATCTTACATTAGGTTCATTTATTTATTATTATCTATCATACCCAACAAGATGTAAGCACCACAAATAGCCAGCACCTGGAACAGGGTAATAAGTACACTAATAAGTACTCAATACAGTATATATTTGTTGATTAACCAGAATTAGGAACTTTGTCATGAATAATATAGAGCCCAGGTCAGAGGCTGTTGTAACAGGGTAACAGTGGCAGAGGCTATGATTCATGAGTATGTATTCGATTCATATGATTTCAGAAAACGAGCCTTGAACATAGTTTTCTCTTAACTTTTAATGAAGTTTAAAGTTAGGCAAAGAGGGATGCTTTTGGTTTCTGTTTTAGTTAATTTTATGTGTCAACTTGGCTGGGTCACAGTGCCCAGATAGTTAATCAGACATTATGCTGGGCTTTCCTGTAAGGGTGTGCTTGGATGAGATTTATATTTACATTGACTGAATTTGAATAATGTAGACTGCCTCCACAATTTGGATGGATGACATTCAATCAGTTGAAGGCCTGAATATAACAAAAATGAACCTCCCCCCGCCTGAAAAAGAGGAAATCCTGCTGGAAGACAGCATTGGAACCTGAACTGTAACACTGGCTCTTCCCTGAGTTTCCAGCCTGGCCAGTCTACCCTGTGCATTTTAGACTTGCCAGTCTGTGTAATTGCATGAACCTATACCTTAATCAATCATTCTCTCTCTTTCTCCCACCCCCCTCTCTAAATAGAGATAGGTAGAAATATAGAAGATAGATAGTAGATACACACACACACACTGTGCTATTGGTTCTTTTTCTTTAGAGAACCCTAATACAGCTTCTAAAATAAGGCCCTCGGCTTAAATACCTAGCGCTAACATTTAAGTCGAGAATTTCACATATTTTCGCTCTTTGACTCATATGACACTTAACTGCTTTTTAAAGATGGTCTGAAAATGACAAAATAAACGCAAGAGAAAAAATAATAGAATAAAAATGTTAATAAAAATAAGTCTATCCTACTATACAGACTGAAAAGCATGGATAATGAAATTCTAATTTTTTAATGTAAGACTTTTTTAATCCAAAATGATATGTTTGTCCATAAATAATATCAATAGCAGTTTGACTATTATAAATTGCCTAGGCATGGATTCTGGTGATGAGCTGGCCTAGACAGTCTGCTCTGCAGAACAGCAGAGAAGAGAGAGAGACCTCTTCTAATTGGAAATGAATTAGCCTTGGCCCTCCAGCTGCAGAATCATCCTGGATAAATCAAAATAAAAGGGCCACAGGAGCATTGGGAAACAAGGTGGCTAGATCTGAAGATTGGATGTTGTATTAACTTATCCGACTCTTTGTGTTCTCAGAGGAGGTAGAGATGAAAACATGCAAAGTTACCCAATTGCCTTGGAGGTCTGGGCCCTGTTTGTGTTCATCCCATTAAGTGTGGCAGTGTGCAGGGCAAAGGGGGAAAGCTGCAAATGAGATAATCTCATCCATAGTAAATGCGACCCAGTGTCTCAGCTTCTCAACAGTTACGTTAAACAGATTCTCCTTTTCTGAGGATGAGTGAGGAAAAGGAAAACTTCACTCCTTGGCAGATGATATGCAGACGAGAATACAGAGAGAGAAAAGCAATGAGCAAGTATTAGAACATGGAAATTCCTCATAATCATAAGGAACAAGAAGGGAAAAAAAGGATATTGTCAATAAAGTAAATAATGACGGTGAGGACCCCACTTTGGAGCAAGAGAGTGTCATGAAGAGGTGGCTAATAGACCAGAATGTTGGGGCAAGTTTGAGAACAACGAGGTCAGCGGACAGGTCATGGAAGGACGTGCATTTATTTAGTTTCTGAGACCACCGGGTAAATTCTAAATAATTCTATAACATGAAACACCTAATATAACATCTACTTAGAGACTTAATTTTTTCAAAACCTTCATTCAGCAAGCCTACCCACAACAGAGAAAAGACTGTGAAAAGAGTCGAAGAATAAGAATCACATTTACATTCAAACTTCCCACAAACAACTCTCTCTTTATATTAGAGGTTCTCAATCTTGTTTCCTCCTTACAAGAAATTCCAGTTCATTCCTAGTATTATCACACATAGATTAAGATGAGGCTGCTTCTTTCAGAAAGGCTGTTCTTTCACTTGTCTGTACTGACAGAACTTTGGTTTTTATTCTTATCAAATAGAATTTAAGTATTCATCAAAATTGGCACAATTTCTTGTCCACTTTTGTATTTTGAATTTAGCAATATTCCTGATGGAATAATTAAGTAATAAACACTTACCGAATTAATAAAAGAATGGGTGATCATCAACTCATTAGAAAATCAAACATACAAAATGCTGCCAAGTATTATATTTTGACTTTAGTTTGGGGCATCAAACTTAAAGACATGAAATCTAGAGTTCAGAATATATATTTAAAAATCATACTAAGTATTTTTTGAATAAAGGGATCCAGACTCAAAATGAATAAAGTAGGACTATGGTTAGCAAGTACAACCAATTTTAAAGCTAGTCTTAAAGAATTCATTCGGCATGGAATGGAAATTGGATGGGTGTATGCAGTTTTGCGAATGAGAAGCACATTCAGAGCTGAGAAATAGCAAAATCTTAAAGCCAGTTTCTCCAAGGAAAAAATGTACAGAGGAAAACAAGCTGATCTGTTTGAAGGGATTTCTCAGGGCCTGTTTGCTGGTGCAATAGAGGCAAAGATCAGTTGGAGGAGGACCACTGGGGATGCCACACTGAAGAGTTTGGATTTAATATGGTAGACGCCAGGGCGCTCTTCCCTAAGGGTCCTTGAGTAGAAATGACATGATCAAAACGGTACTTGAGAAAGATTATTCCTACAGCAGGGGGTCAATAGCCTAATGCTATAAAGGCGAACATTTAGACCTAACACATTCACCAAAACATTACACTTTGCCACCCTAAAAGGCCTCAGTGATTGCAAAAGACTATTTTGAAAGGCCCAGCACTCCTGATGGCATATTTCATTCAAGCTCTTTGCCAAGGGATTTCTTTTCCCTTCCTCTTCTCTTCTCTTTGTACTTTAACAAATGCCCTGCCACTGGCAAAGATGGGAGCCCCAATCATTTGTTTTCTGCTGCCTGTGGCAGATGGATGAAAACAGTTGCATTTTAAGCTACTTCTCTGTATTTGTTTGACAGTGACTTCAGCTGTGACAGGGCATTAACCTTAAGGGTGAGGAAACAATTCTTACTTCATGCTTTCTCAGTTCAGAGCTTCTCCTCAGCAGGGAGAAAGCAAATCATGCACATTATTTGAAGCAATTTTGTGATTTATCCACCGGGTACTGACCTACAATCAAGTGAACTTTGCTTAAAACCTCCGAATGGATTTTTAACTGCTGCCGTGGGGCAAGGGGAGACCATTTGTGTAGCTACCTTCTCAAAAGCAAACTTTTCTAAAAATTTTCCCAATACCCAAGAATCATACTGCATCTTTAAGCTCAAATTGCCTTGTATCTGGTTTCAGAAATAAGAGAAAAATCTCATTTTCTTCTTAAAAATATGTGCCAAATGTTTAAGAATTGCAAACCCAATGAAAAGAAAACTCTTTGGATTTTCCTTTCTCTTTATATCAAATTTAAACATCACTATAAATTCATAAATAGAAATTAAAGTTTAACCCATATCAAACTATATTCCATGTCTATCCAGTTGAACCTTAGTAGAAAACTTGAACTAGAGATGTTTTTAAAAAATCATATCCTAATTGGTGGATTAAGTTAGAACATTGTGAATGAAACTATATAATTCTGCTTCAGGGACAATTTATATGGTTGAAAATTCATGAATTAACTTAGTGAAGTTAATGACATATCAAAATCTTATTAAATTTTAATTTATTATTATTAACTTTAATTTCATCCTAGTTTGCTCTCCAAAGAGCAAAACTGAATCAATTGGGGGGACTTTACGACTTTACGACTTCTAAAATCTCATGTCAACCAAAAAAAATTAAGTGAAAACAATTTTATTTTGAACTGAAAAAGAAAATTCACTGCTGCTTTGAAAATGGAGACATCTTAGGATGTCATATTACAGGACTGAATACCAGGGCCCCTGGAAGTGGCACAACTACTTCACAACAAGACATTTCTGGGCAATGTGTCAGACACTGTCAGTTTCAGAGGGTGCCATGTGGAGTGGGACCTGGCAGGCAGTCAGAGGATGAAGAGGGAAGTAGGCTGGACAGTGAAAAGTGACAACTGTGTAACCCAGAACGTGATTGCTTTTCCACACTGTCACAGGTAAATGTTATGATCACCTGAGTGACTGGCTAAAGTGGTGGATAAATAAGGCCTTAACAAGAGCAGAGACTAACCATAGAAAGAATTCCTCATTCATAATAGTGCCAGAAGAATTGTTCATACCCAAGTTCTGTGCATAATAGTATGAAGTGGCATGGAATTTAGGAAGTAATAATTATAATAGGTAACAATTAATTTAGTGCTCATCACCCACCAAATATGAACTTAATTGCTTCACATGGAATATAAGTAAATTCTCACAGACAAAACATGGGTAAGGAATTGTATTAACATTAGTTGTTTTATATACGGCAACTGGAGTACAGAGAAATCAAGCAACTTGCACTAAGATCACAAAGCTATTAAGTTACGTAGATAGAATATGAAATCAAATATAAGAATAACACATAAACCACAAAAATAAATATGTATTTACATGTATGCCTGTTTAAGTGTGTCTAGGTATATCAAAAAGGAAGAATATTTGTAATTTATTGGAAAGAAAAAGAAAAGAAATTATATATATATATAGAATGAGAGAATGATACATATTATACTTATATATTTAAATAATAGAAATATATATTCATAAAATAAAGTGACAAACAATTTAGTTGCATTATTTTCTGGTCTTGGGTAAAAAGTGGAACTTTTCAGTAGTGAATATGGACATTTAGCTGAGGAGATTTCTTAGCATAGTGTTGAAGGTATGGCTTGGTTTCTCTCTGCTGTTTTTAGCAAAATAGGTACATTGAAAAAGAAACTATTAAGTGAAACGGAACCAGAACTTGATGATTTTGGAAATTATTTGCCTACCCAGGGAATGTGCTCTGGAAATAGGGGTGAGGCAAGGTGGGGGGTTCAAGCATTTTTCAGAGAGATTAGGTAGGTGAATCATTGATATAATCAGCCACCTAAGCAGATATCCTGCCAGTATGGACTTAGGGAACAGAAATGGGATGAAACGAAACAAAAGCTTTTGGACTTTTGGGATTCTATGAGATAGGAACTGTTAATGACATGTTATTTTTCAAGAAATGGATGACCCAGAGGCTGGCAGGCCTGCCACTAATGCAGCAGGATTAGAGGGCACAGACACAGGTACTGGGCAAAATTCCCAGTTAGAGGACAAAGCCATTGCTCAAGACCCAAAGTAAAGGGACTTGTCTCAAAACTCAACTAAAAAATAGGCCTAAAATATGAATATAGCTATCACTTAAGGAGATACTAAGACAGAAAATACAAGCATAGACAGATGTTCAACACTATTAGTCATTAAAGGACAGGAAAATAAAAATCACAGTGAGTTTACTTTGCAAAGTCATCTATTAAGGTTTACTAGTATTCATAAACCTAAAAAAACTGACCATACCAAGAGTTGCTGAGGATCTAGACTGATATAGAATGAACATGTATGCCCAGGCCCTCAAATCCACAACATGTAACCTAATCCCTAATGTGAGGGTATTTAAAGGTGGGGCATTTGGGAGGTAATTAAGTCATGAGGGTGGAGTTCTGATGAACAGAATTTGTGTCCTTATAAAAAGGACTATAGAGAAATCTATTTCCACTTTCAACACATGAGGACACAGTGAAAAGATAGCTGTCTATGCATCAGGGGGCAAGAGCTCACCCAGGATAGACTCTACTTGATTGTGAACTTCCAGTTTCCAGAACAATAAGAAATCTCTGTTATTTATAAACCACCCTGTTTATATTTTTTCACAGAAGCTCAAATGAACTAACACATGGATGAACTAGAAATTCTTATACTGCAAGTGGAAATGTGAAGTGCTACAACTACTTTGAAATATCACTTGACAAAATTTCATACACAAATTTATACATAATCTCTACCATAGATCCAGCTCTCCCACTTGCAGGTATTGAGAAAAATAAAAACACAAGTCAATACAAAGGTTTGTACATTGTATGTGAATGTTCCCAACTGCTTTATTTGTAATCAGTCCAAACTGGAAACAATCCAGATTTTAAAAAGGTAATATATCCATATAGTGGATATTATACTACTCCACAATAAAGAAGGATAAACTATGATTCACCATACAGCATTTATTAATATTAGGATACTTATGTTGAGTAAAGAGGTAGAAAAATCAATGAAAAACTATACAATTCCACTTACATCACACCATAGAAATGCTCACTATAGTCACAGGAAGCAGATAGGTGGTTGCATGGGGACCAGCGTGGGTGAGCAGGGATTATGAATAGGCACCGGTAAATTTTTGAGAGAGATGAATTTATCTATTGCCTGAGTAATGGTAAGGACTTCTGGGTATATTCATATATCAAAATTTATCACTCTGTTCACTTTAAGTATGTGTTGTATATGTCAGTGATACATCAATAAACTTGCTTAAAAAGGCAAAATATGTAATGACCATTTTCTAGGTCATTAAATTTTTCTCAAAATATTAAATTAATGCATACATAATATTTATTTGTATGAACCATTATTTAAATAATCATTCTTCTAACTACATTTTATTTCATACTTTAATAAAATAAAAATATATAAAGCAGATTGTTTTTGATATTTAGAGAATACAGCAGGTATTTTACATATTTTTGTTTAGGATACTTTAATCTTTCCTAATAACTTTTTTATTGTTTTATTATTATTTTATTTTATAGTTTTGGTTAAAATAAAGTAATAATGAGATAGATATTTGAGAAATGTCTTCCAAGCAGTAATTTGAGATGGACATTTCTAACTTAGGTCTACATTCAGTCTCCTCCTTGGTATACCTTCAGACTGTATTTATCAATATTTTTGTTGGTTTACATGAAGACACATGGTTAGATTTCATAATGTAGGTTTTGCAACATGAGTTAAAATAAAAGCAGCATATGCCATATTCAGTCAGGGTCCACAAACATCTGCCAATGTGATCCTCCATGTTCTATTTCTTTCCCAGTCTGTCACTTTTATGTAAAGTACATACTGGAGGACTCCAAGGCCTTAGAAGATGATGTAGCCATAGATGCAAAGGGCTTAGGTCCCTGAACAATGAAATGAAGAGTAGCTTCCCCTCTCCCCACTAATACAAAACAGCCTAGACATTAGAAAAAAATTACAACTCTGTTGCATTAAATTGTTAAGTTTTGGAATGGTGTATGATAACAGACAGCATATGGCAATTCAATAAATATAATTCTTTCATGTGTATTAAATTTTCAATGAATACATGATTGTGGTTAGAACAGATGAGGTTGAGTCTGAAGAGAATTACACAGCAAGTCTTAAGACTAATAAAATTTATTTTGATTTTTCTTTTC
The DNA here is from genome assembly GCA_004024805.1 of Geosciurus inauris. Lineage (NCBI taxonomy): Eukaryota > Metazoa > Chordata > Mammalia > Rodentia > Sciuridae > Geosciurus > Geosciurus inauris. Next base: position 193,145 of record PVHX01000872.1, on the reverse strand, counting down.
TCATTCATTTCAGGTATATGCTGATTCTTCCTTCAGTGATGTTGAAATATAGGAAGGGGACATGGGTGGACAGAAGGATACAGGCACTATAAGTAGATACAGTCAGAAGCAATGCTCATTTTACAGATGTTGGGAATCAACAGTTTTAAATCACTTGTAAATCTTGGACAAAGAGAAATGGCATAGTTGTTAAGATTATGTGAATAGCAGTTAGACATATGTTTAAAGTTATTTAAATATTTAGTTCTTACAATTTAATTTTAAATGTTTTAGTTTGTTTTTATTTTGAGCAAGCTAGAATTTATCTGCTTTTTGTAACCTATGAAAAATACCGATTTCCAATAATTTCTGCAAAGTTCCATAACTGGTTGTTCTGAGGATATGGCATTCTCAGAGGTACTTCTTTCACCCTTGCATTCCTAGTCACTGGCTTGTTTTTTCTCACGTTCCACAGGAATACACATTTTAAATGCTGAGTTCTTCCTATTTGCAGCTTATTTTTTTTCCTAGTTGATACACAGCATAACACCACAGTGCCCTTATTGAGGCACTACATCGCCCTGAAAGGTCACTTGTCAGTCATACATGCCCCATGGTGACAGGCCCTGTGCCACTTAGGCCTTTTAATTTCCTGATGACCAGACATGCAACACACAGAAGCCTGAGATTTCTCCAGAGAGTTCCACTGTAGAAATCAGTTCAGGCACCCAGGGGAACTGTGGTATGAGAGCAAGTGAGAGTGTATGTATGTTTACATGAGATCCACAGTGAAACCTATTACTCTACCTTTTACTTGTATATAAAATTGAGACAAGTTATTTTCTTGGCTACCTGAATTTCTAATCTATAAAACTGTGAAAAAATTTGCTGACAGATAGATTGCAAAATTTAAGTAGAATAATAGATTTACCTTTTATTAATGAAAACTGTGTTCTAAAAATAAGCTTTGGGCTAGGGATGGTGGCACAGGCCTGTAGAGACTTGGGAAGTTCAAGCAGGAGCATTGCAAGTTCAAAGCCAGCCTCAACAATTTAGCAAAGCCCTAAGCAACATAGCGACTCCTTGTCTCAAATTTAAAAAATAAAATAAAAAATAAATAGAAAGGGGACTGGAATGTGGCTCAGTAAAATGATAGAACCTGTAGACTATGCAGGGTAAATAATGTAAAAAATTGTTCAATCCTAAGCAATGATATAATGAATGCTTTTACAAATAATTAATGAATTAATATGATCAAAATATCTATATGTATTTCGTATATACAAAAATAAAACTTCACTATTACATTAAAAGGGGGGTGCTGGGAATGTGGCTCAGTGATTAAGTACCCTTGGGTTCAATCACATATACCTAAAAAAAAAAAATGAATAAATAAATAAGTCTTCTAGGTAAAGGACCAGATTTTTAGGAGATATTCCTTTTTGCAGACCTAGAAGTTCTCTAGAACTTCCTTCCTTTCTAATGGTTAAGGAAATTTCTGATCAGAGGAATACAACACACATCATCCACTCAGAACTAATCTAGGCCAAAAAGACAAGATTGGAAGATATATCAAAACTAGCATCATGCTGCTAGAATCTGGCCCAAAGATGTGTTTTAATTGATGTGCCTAATTTAAAAATATATCTAAGGTAGAATTGGACTTGGAATAATAACATAAACATTGCTACATTAATATTAAATTCAATTTGAATGCTCTGTCCTATATATCAGGATCATGTAACCTCCTACTCAGATTTCCAACTGTATCGAACAAGGCCCACTTCACATATTCTTATTATATCTGACCGTGTCCTGGCATATATGTATTTATTATTCCTGTTAGAGTTACCACAGCTGCACTGCACAATTCAACTGAAATCACACTGGCTCTTCCAAAGAACATGTGTATTTTGGTGGAGTCAAGAGATGAAGATTGAAGGAAGAAAGATTTTTTGGTGGAGAAAATGCTTATTTATTGCTTCAGATTTCACTTGTGAAACATTGTAATACGTAAAATAGAAATTCTGTGTGGATAATTAAATAATTTATTATCAAAACCGGAATGAACAAATAAATTGTAGTTGAGTTGCTTTATATATTTGCTTGCATATTTGTAACAAAGGTATGTTGATACTGCCTATTTGAAAGATAATTTGACAAAAATTATCAAAATTTGAAACTGATATGTTTTTTGGAATCTAAAAGGAATCTATCTTTAAAATTACTCATATTTGTGCACAAAGATATTTGAAAAAGAAAATGAAATGTATTGTTATCTCTAAATATTATAGAACAATTGTATACTACTTATATGCACATCAATAGTAGGCACTGTACATCCATATTATGAAATGCTATATACAGCTATTGAAAATAAGATAGACATACATGTACTAATGATACATTTTTCTATAATGTATGATGAAGTGTATAGAACATCCAATATAAACATATGTAAATGTTTTTATATTGGATAAAAAATGTCTAAAAATATACATATGAAATATTCACAGTAATCTCCTTCTATTTTACTTTACATATTTTGTTGGAATTCTTATAATAAGCACAATATACCTACAGTTTTAAAAAGAAAAACAAAAGAATAAAAGGACAGAGAAAGTATTTCACAAATTGTTAGCATTTAACCCTTTTAAACTATGTATTTTTATATATTGAGCAGCTACTAAGTTCAAGATACTGTTTAGAGAATGGTGAACACATTTTAAAAAATGCTTTTTTTTTGGTGAACTCGTGTTTTGTGCTTGGATTTGCATTTCTCCTTCCTCATCCTGAAAGGAATTCTTTCAGTATAGTCCCAATCCTTTACTTAATCTAATCTTAATAATTTCTAAAATTGTCATTAAGTGAAATTATTTATCAAAATGATGTCTATAAAAACTTCCTCTCCAGGTTTGTTTCAAATCTTTCTAAATATTTTCCATAAAGTATGCCTTTGGCTCTCTTATCTTCTATTTATTTTCTCCTTTCTCAATCACCATGACTCAAATGCCTTCAAAACATTTATCTCTTGAACTTAGCTCCTGCAAAGACCAGAACTATCTACTTATTAATAAACATCTAAATCTAATATATCTATGGTACCTTAAACACATGTTCAAAGTTGAACTTTTCATCTTTTTCTAAAATATTTCTCTTGTTTTTCTTATGTATGTATGTTGATTATACATCAAATTCACAAGTCCAATGGTCCAAACTGGGAATCATCTTTGATCTCTTCCTTGACTTTAAAAACCTACCAATGTTCTAATCTTGTCAGCTCCACCTTTGAAATATTTATTAGTCATACCCTCTCCCTACTGAGTTAGTCAAGTCCTAGAGTTTCACTGCTGATCTAAGCAATCTCTTCTAAATCATTCTTCTACTCACCAGTTTTCTTCCATCCACTTCATCTTGTCCAATGATACATCTAACAAAAATAAAAACCTTTACCAAGCATCTGTTCTTTGCAGGAACATACTTAGTTAATGAAAACAATAAAGGCAAATGAATCACAAACACTACCTTTCAGAAATCTAATCACGTTTATTCCCCTTTAGCAAAGCATTAATGATTTACTATTTTTCCCAAATTAGTGCCAACTTTCTTTTATAACATTAATGCATCACATTTTCTTTTTCCTTAATAGTTAATGTTTCTAACCAAACACTGGGTAGCAAGAGCAAATAGAATTCACCACAAGAATGATAAAGCAGACTTTCAGAAACGCTACGGCCAGACTTCCTCCCATCACTGCTTACCTCAGCCCAACATGACTCTATTTCATCCTCCTAAAAGATCCCTGGGTCCAAGTTCATTATGAGCTGGTCTCAGCCCCACCTCACAGTTGTTCTAAGTACTCCCTCATGCTTACGAGGGAGACCAAAAAGTCTAGGTTAGTTTTGTGCATGTCGGAGAGAAGGTCACACATGAGATTTGCCTCCTTTGAAATTACAGATGACAAAAATATTAATGTTAGATGAGGTGAAATTCCTCCCTTAAGAAGGAACAAGGGCACTAACCTAAAAAATTCTTTTCTATCCAAACTTCTATCCAGTCTACCTCCTGTTAACTACTCATACTCCATGCTTTCCTATACTGATTACTCTAAAAAGAATCCTCATTTTCTAATCTGCATATGCAACTTCTATCTAACCTTGAATTCAGCTCAAAGACTATCTCTCCATCAAATCTTCCACAATTATGCAATTCAATGTAATTATTCAATTGAATGTAACATTTTTGCCCCTAGCAATGCCATTGATTCCCCTTTCTATTGGCGCATTACACATAATAGCAAGATTCATTGACACATTTGTACATGCACATAACATAATTTGGTCAATCTAATTCCCCAGAACTCCCCCCTTTTCCCCTTCCTCTACTCTCCTGGTCTCCCTTCCATTTTTATGAGATGCTGCCCTACCCCCATACGATTTTTTCCTTTTTTCTTTCTGGCTTCCACATATGAGAAAAAAACATATGACCTTTGACTTTGTAAAGCTGGTTTATTGAGCTTTACAAAGTCATAATGCTCTCTAGTTCCATCCATTTTTTTATCCAAATGACATAATTTCTTTCTTCTTTATAACTGAATAAAACTCCATTATGTATATCTACCATATTTTCTTTATCTATGCATTTGTTGATGGACACTTAATCTAGTTTCATAATTTATTGAGAATTGTGCTGCTATAAACATTGGTATGCATGCATTATGGTAGCAAAATATCATTGGTTTTGACAGCACTTTTCATATGGTAGTCATTATTTTTTACATGTATTTTAATCATTTAAATACAAACCTTTTTTTTGTATTGTACTTTTATGGTTTGGATCTAAAAATGTCCCCCAAAGAGCTCCAGTGTTAGGCAATGTAACAATGTTCAGAGATGAAAAGGTTGGTTTATGAGACATATAACTTCATCAGTGAATAAATGCATTCCACTCAATGGATTAATATTTTGAATAAACTACCAGGTCATAAATGTAGGCAGTGGGCCATGGCTGGAGCAAGCAGGTCACTAGGGGCCTCACTGATCTTGAGGACTCTATCTTGTCTCTGGTTCCTCCTTCTGTCTGCTTCCAAGCTGCCATGAGCTGAGCTTCTTTCCTCTACAAAGCTGTTCCACCATATTCTGTCACATCCCAAGCTCAGAGCAACAGCCAGTCAACAATGAACTGAGATCTCTGAAAATATCAGCCCCAAATTAACTTTTCCTCCTCTAATTTGTTTTTTTTTCAGGTATTTTTCTTACAGAGATGAAAAGTTGACTAACACATGCACTTTAAGTCATTTTATGGTAATTCATATTTCATACTATTGATAGCTCCTTGCATGCAATACATGTTTTCAAAGCAAATTAATAAATATAGTTTTCATTAAAAAATAAATTATATTCAAATACATTTCTTTCTTTATTTGGGGGTGCTACTGGGGATTGAACTAGGGGCACTCAACCACTGAGCCATATCCCCAGCCCTATTTTGTATTTTGCTGAGGCTGACTTTGAGCTCTTTTTTTGGTACTGGAGATTAAATTCAGGGGTACTCAACCATTGAGCCACATCCCCAGCCCTATTTTGTGTTTTATGTAGAGACAGGGTCTCATTGAGTTGCTTAGCGCCTCACTGTTGCTGAGCCTGGCTTTGAACTCGCAATTCTCTTGTCTCAGCCTCCCTAAGTGCTGGGATTACAGGCTTGCACCACCGTGCCCGGCTTGGCTTTGAACTCTTGATCCTCCTGCTGGGGATTACAGTCATGTGCCACCGCACCCACTTCAAAGCATTTCTTGAAAGAAAAAAATTAATCTATCTTCCTCCCAATATTTGTTTATTTAGTGTTTCACTTCCTTCCTAATTATGAATTGTGTATATGCATAGTGATTTAAGTTCTTGTATCACTTTACAAATTATTCAATAACTTATTTTGATAAGAAATATTTAATCTAAAATTTGATACACAGGCTTTATATCATGTAATATAAAGAATGACATTAACTGCTTATCAAATTAGAATATAATAATCATCTTTAAATGAAGGCTTTGATAGCATTTTCAGTCATTTCTTTCTCAGGTACCTTTCAACCAGTATGAATTCTTTTTTAAATGAAGAGACACATTTTACAAAAGAAATGCTATATCCACATTTTCCAGGTCAGGTCTAAAAAAGAATCCTCACCCCCTCTTTTTCTAATGTATAACCAGTGGAAGAAAACCATAATATTTTGCTACTGTCTCATGACCTTTAAAAGATTGGACTTCCCAAGTTTTGCTAAACTGTAAGAGTTCCTTTCATGAAACAGTCTAAATTTAAATTCTGATTCACTTCACTAGTTCTATGAAATAAAGGGATTTCCAGGAGAAAGCTTTCAGCCTCTCTCTTTCTATACATTTCTAGAAAAGAGGAGCTAAGAGAATGATTTTTGTGACCATTTCTTAGCATAACTGCTGCATATATCCTGTTCCTGTGCAATGGAGTCTAGGAATTCACATTCTTTTGTTGTAGCAGGTGACTTTTTGGCAATATCCTGGACCTCTATGATGTAAGGTCGTCACAATGAGCAAGATGTAAGGTCATCACAATGAGCAAGAGGAAATTTTTCAGAAATCTGAAGATTTGAGATCACAAAGCAGGCCTTGATCAATTGTTTGGGAAAAAACAATATTTTTATCACCAAAAGAGAAATGAGGCAGAAAGATTAAGAGTTTTCCTTGAGATGGAATGAAATGTCACGGTTAATAGCCTAAGAGGTAGACAAAGCCAAAATGAGATCCTGCATTTGTTGTACTAAAAGTAAATTGTATAATCTCCAGAAACTTTCATTTCTTCAGTTGCAAAAGAGATGAAATTAGGTCACCTACAGAAAGATGTTATAACCACTAAGTGTGAAAATTGACATAAAGTGCTTTTGTTGATGAATTGCTCTAAACCTGTTAGTGTTATGATGATTTAGGATTGAGAACTGAAGCACCTTGCAGTAGGAATTGGCTGAGGGAAGTTGACTTGACCTCTCAACTTTCACAGTGGCTCTCTTTTGTCTAAGAGGAATTCCCATCAGAAATCCAGTGCTGGCTAATGACACATGACAGGAGGTTAACGTGAGGTTTCTGAGAATGATATTCTCCCCTTCTTAAGGGAGAATTTCAGAAAGCCCCCTTTTTACACTCATAATGTGAGCATAGGAACATGAGACCTTGTTTGCTATTTGTAGCCATTTGGCCACAGTGAAGAATCATTTTGGGAACCAGTCTTGGAAAAAGCCAGTATACAGATAGAAAATACATGATCCTTGGTATCATCAATAAACCCCTGGTAAACTTTCCTACAATCAGGCTTTTGGCAATATTAGTCAATACATTTACTTATTGTTTAAGCTACTTTAATATTGGTTCTCTATTCACTCCAGCTGTATGAATTCTAACTCATATACTCTGTGTAGGGCATGGAGAATTCCATTTTTAAGCAAATACAAAAAATTAATTCAATGATATTTTTAAACATCTTGACCTTTTAAATCCATTTCCAATTTGAAGTCAGGGTAAGGGAAAGATGTCCTTGGTTTACCTTGAAAATTGTCTTGTATCAAGGAGAGAAGCTGAAGGAAGGAATAAGGCAGCATGCCTTTTAGGGAACAATATCCCTAACAGTTCTCTGCATCCCCTAACCATTTACTATTGATGTTGATTTCCTAGTCATTTGCTTCAAAGGTCCTGATATTTGTGGCATCTACCTTTCTTACAACCTCATCTTTACATAATTTTTCCTGCAAAAGCAAAGAACTGATGACATTCCATCACTCTTTCAGTATAGTCTTGTCCCTCGTGTAGCTTTGGTTATCATTTATGATGATGATTTCCCAATTATCTTTAAACTAGACCATTTATGAATTTCAAACCTAACATTTAGCTCCTTCCTTAATATCTTTACTTGTGATTTGGCAGCTTAATGCAGTATCAAAAAGTGGATATCATTTACTTTTTATCCTCCAAAGCCTAATCTCTCTCTCTTTGAATGCTATTGTTCTTCATCCAGTCTCCCAAGTCATTTTTTATTCTTCCTGACTCCTCCTTGTCACCAACCTCCAGTAATGACCAAATACTGTTGATTATATCAGCTTATCATCTATCATGCTAATCTTCTTTCATGCATTTCCACTGCTTCTATTTAAGTCAAGCTTTCATCATTTTGACTTATCTACCAAAATAGGCTTCTAATTTGTCAGATTACCTCTAGCCTCTTTTCCCGTGCACTTATCTACACTGTTCCCAAAGCAATCATTTTATTCCTCAAACTAGTTATACAGCGACTTTCTGCAACCTTTTGCCTACTGAAAATTATCTCAATTATTACAGAGCTTTCTAAAACAATCATTTGTCCCTGGTTAGCCTTACAACTTCAACTCTTAAAGGTAGTTACTACTCAAGTTTTACAATATCCTTTGTTGGCTACAACTCTCTCTAATCAGGATTCTATAGTACTACCTATACTATTTATTTGCCTGCCTTCTCCAACTGTACCCTGAGATTTTCTTATTTATCTTAACTATGTACCATCTAGCTGAATGAAGGCACAGAAGAGGTGGTCTATCTATACTTATTCGTCACATTAGTGAGTGAATGAATGAACACTTTCCAAAATTGTTAGAAATAATAGAAAAGCCTATAGCTAATCATCTATAAAGTAAAATCAACTTGGGTAGTGAGTGTACACTGATGAAACAAATTGAGAAACTAACCCTAAAATTTGGTCTTACAGAGTGTTCTAAAGAAGAACATCAATCCATATATCTATCATTAAGAATATATATTAGCCCATTTAGTTTTATTTCTATAGAATTTTTTTAAAAAGGAATTAGTTGCAACTTTCTGGACCATGGAAATGGGTGATTTACCATTCCTTGACATATCATTGTTTTTTCTTTTATAAAGGATGTTAAAAAAAACTTTTTAGGCTATAGATTTTAATGACTAAATGTATAAATATAAATGAGACTTGATTTTTACAATTATACTTATGAAAATCTACATTTATAAATGATATTGATCTATCAAAGCATAAAACTAGGGTATTTTGCTCAAAATATCAATGGAAAGCATCTAAAACATATATTTGAGGAAGGACGACTCTTCAATAAATGGTACTGGGAAAACTGGACATTCATATGCAGAAAACTAAAATTAGATTAGACCTGCCTTTCTGACTACATATAAAAATCAACTCAGATTAATTAGAGACCTAAGTCTAAGACCCAGAACTACAAAACTACTAGAAGAAAGCAGGAAAAAAAAATGGCAGACATCAAAATAAGCAATGATTTTTTTGGGGCGGGGAGGGGATAAGACCCCAAAAGCATAGGCAATCAAAGCAAAATAGAAGAATGGGATTATATCAATCAAGAAGGTTCCCCATGGCAAAGGAAATAGTCAAGAGACAACATACAGAATGGGAGAAAATGAAAACTTTTCATCAGATAAGAGATTAATATCAGAGTATAAACTTAAACATTCAACAAAAAAAAACCAAATAATATGATTATGATGATAATGGATCTAAACAGATTCTCAAAGGAAGACATACAAATGAACAACATGAAAAAACGTCCAAGGTCCCTAGTCACTAGGGAAATGAAAATTAAAACCACAATGAGACATCATCTCAGCCCTGTCAGAAAGGCTATTTAAAAAAAAATACTGATAAGAATGTGGAATAAAGGAAACTCTTACACACTGGGTGGAAATGTAAATTAGTTCAGCCACATGAAAAATAATATGGAGATAACTGGAGAAAATAAAAAATAGAACAATCATGATATAGGTACTTCACTTCTGGGTATAGATTTAAAAAAAATGAAATCAGCTTATCAAAGACATATTGGGGAGGAGATAGCAGATGAGCTAGTAGTGGCTTTTCTCACAGCTCTGTGACTTGGGACTCATACAGTGAGAAAACTACTTCTCTGTGAGGTAAGTGACAAAAGCACTCCACTGATATTCAATATTGAACAGAGAATCTTGAAGACTGGGAAATTTGGAGTACAACAGACAGAATTGGAGCTGAGCTCCTGGTGGAAGCAGGGAAAATCAGTACATTAGGTTGGAAAAGACTGAAAAGTGCTGGGAAAGTCTTGCCAAGGGGGATCCCAGGATCAGAGGGGCAGCCTGCTCTGGGTCTACCCAGAGGCTATTTAGCTCATTAAACTAGTGCGGAAAATTCACCAAGGTCTGCCCATTCTGCATGGGGAGCCCATGCTGGAGACATTTTGGTACTTTGCTGCAACAGAGGTACCAATTCAGACCAGGAACTTAGATCCGTGAGTTCAGAAGTGAGTCCAATATGTGAATCTGGCAGACAACAACTGCTAGATCTAAACCGATCCTAGCAAATCAAGAGCATCTCTGGCACAGAGGATCTCTGGTATGAAAACCATTTTTCCTGGGATAATACAGGTTGGAGAGGCCAGAGAAAGCCCACCCTCCCCCATTCCCTTGAACCCTGCAGTACCCAGGACTAGCAGCAGACGGCAGCTGGAGAATCTGAACAGGTGGAATGACAGAACTCTAGCCGGAAAGGACAACATTCTCAAAAAAGGAAATGGAAATGTAACTACCTTAATTTGGTCATTGTGCATTGTATATATGTATTATTGAATTATCATATTGTATTACATATATATGCAGAATTTTGTGTTTCAATTAAAAAGCAAACATTAAAAAGATCAATGAATTTTTCCTTTTAAAATTATTTTTAGCATGATAAAGCACCAACCCTAAAAGGAAACAGCAGCACTGCTTTCTCCAGAAATACATTTCTTTGATATGACATCATTCTATTTTCATTTATCCAACAAATATCTTGTATGAATCTATTGTACATCTGACTTGGGAATTAACAGTGATTAAGACAGAACTCCCCAACTTCCAGATGTTTCTATGCTAATGATGGCTCTATATCAGCCCTTGAGGTTAACATGTGCACACACTTTCTCTCACACGCACACACACACCCCACATAGTCCAGAGCATGGAGAAAATTATGGGTCATATCTAGGTTGTCACCTTTAAGCAAAACAAATTTTAAAAAGTATGTAGATGGAAAGAAATTTGTTACATTGACCTTCTTATGAAATTTGAATTACAGCTGTTATTTAGCTTTAACCATTCTAACTATTCTCAAAGGAAGACATACAAATGAACAACATGAAAAAACATCCAAGGTCCCTAGTCACTAGGGAAATGAAACCATATGTTTATTTAAAAATAATGATACTCACTGTCACTAAGAAAGTTAGAATAGTCTTCATCTATTTTATAAACTACACATAAATTGTCTTTAAAATATAATAATTTGATAGTTTATGATTTTAACTTCTATTTACATTATATATCAAACCTTTCACTTTCATTTTGGTGACTCTGTGGTGGATGATGGTGTGTGGATGATGCCATCAAAGTATTTGCTGACACTAAGAATGGTGTGAAAACACTTGGCTATTTTGTGTTAGTTATTGTCTGTGTAATACCGTACTTGGTGCTTTAACTAAAGTAGATTGAGTTAATAATTGAATGTTTGGAATAGTAACTCACAGCTGGCTTTTTCTATGTGTTTGAATTTGCCATGGTAACCCTGAATTGGTTTTCTGATTGTATTGTGTATTGCTTTAAATTAAACTGATAGGATTGATAATTGAATGGCAATTGTAAAAGCTGTACTGGTGATGTTTCATTATCTTGGTTATTTTCTATCTATTGTACTCACATATAAACCTTATAACTTCCCTTTTGCCCATCACTATTAACAAAGCAATAGGTTATGCCTGTTAAACATCACATATCTTAATCAGAGTATGAATATGGACATTTTAAAATTTTTATTTTATTTTATTTTATTTTGGTGCCAGGGATTGAACTCAGGGATACATGACCACTGAACCACATCCCAAACCCTATTTTTGTGTTTTATTTACATAGAGACAGGGTCTCACTGAGTTGCTTAGTGCCTTGCAGTTGCTGAGGCTGGCTTTGAACTTGCGATTCTCCTGTCTCAGCCTCGGAAAGTGCTAAGATTACAGGTGTGTGCCACCGTGCCAGGCTCATTATTTTTAATTCTAAAATTTTTTCAAAAGCTGTAATGTTGAAAACTACCACCTGTGTATCTATTTACATAATAATATTAATAGTCTGAGTTCTTTGTACTCTCACCATGGCTTGTTATTTTTCCTTTCTTTGAAGGAATTATTTTATGTCACTTAAGTCCATATACCTGCTTTTGTAAGATGGTAGAACATAACTGTTTTATTGACTACCAAATGGAAATTAAATTTGTACATGGTTTGCCCCAGCCTGCCAGTAATAGAACAAAGAGTAAAGTGAGAAATGTCTATTGATGTATTTCCAGTTCACCCTTTATGAACTTTTTCTTTTTTTGTTAGCCACTCAGAATGATCTTCATAGGTCAAATTCTTTATCATTTTTCTTTCCTGTTCTAAAACTTTTGAAGTCTTTCCCTTATCTACATAATGTCTCTCATTTTTCAGCCTGACACAAAATGTCCTACATAATCTGGACAATTTTCTGAGTTCTACTTTTTTCTGTCTAGTTCAAGTTCTATCTATATCAAAACATAATAAGATACATATATTTTAACAATAAATCTGTCATCAATGTGGAAAATAAGTTGAAGAAGAAACTTGAGACAAGCAAGCAGTCTCCAATCTACCATCAATTGCTCTGGGAGTTAATAAATTGAGTTTACTAGGGAAAGATAGGGACTCCAGAAACCACATGACACATGACTCTTATGACTGATCTTCAACTTTAGATTGTTTTTATGTTAGATATATTAAGATGATACATCAGATATTATAACTAACAAATTTTAAAAAAACATATCTGTGATCACTTCATAGTTGAATCCTCTCATTCCAAAAGACCACCTCCAAAAGCACAGCCAGCCAGATGACAAATGCTCATCAATGGCCACAGGGATGCTAGGCAAGAACATTTATCCACCTTCAACACAACCAAGATAAGTACATTAATAACCTTACTGTGTAAGAGGCAGAGCAAGCTGACTACTGAGGAAAGTCCTCAGGTAAAAGCTGACAAAAGCTGAACACCTATTAAAACACCAAACTACCTTCACAAGAAGAAAAGAAATCAGGTAAGACACCACAGTGCCTGCTTGCAACATAACAAAACAGAAAAGACCTATTAAAGAAGGAAGGAAGGAAAGAGCTGCCTGTGTCATCCCTCATCAAACTCTAAGCAGTCCAGTATGAAGAGATATGCTCCTACTTTCTGGGAGGGAGAGAGAATTAAGTCTAGGCCTTAGACATGCAACCCAATTCTAGGCCTACCAAGTTGAAACCCATGGCTGGGAAAAGGCCCAGGAACCCCTACAGCTGGACCAATAACTGCAGACTAAGTTGCTGGAACTTCTTTAGACCAGACAACTGACTGCCTCTACTACCCCTTCCTCAACCTCAAATTGCAGAGTTGGAGCAAAACTCTACCCCTGGGAAGTAGAGCACTAAAGCTAGCACAGGGTTTTGTCTTGAATCTCAGTACCTTGCCAGCCACAGTGAGATACTTCATTCCATGTACTAATATAAAGGCCTCTTAATGCAGGCTACAGCTCACAAGATGAACTACTATACTGGCCACAGTATCTGTGTGCTGATAGAACAAACACAAGTTTTCACCTGCATTATTTCCAGCCTTGTAATAAGCACAGGAACACTCACCCCTTTCCTGAGACTGTGCAGACCCCAGTAGCTGTGAGACTCGGGGACAACTCAGTATAGCATCAGTTGTGCTTAGTGGCCAAGGAACTTTCTCTACTTCTCTCTACTATCTATCCCCCAAAGTTGGGAAGCACAGCTCTCACAAGATCAGTGCTTATAGACAGACTCTAGAACTATCCCATGACCAGGCAGAGACCTGAAACCCAGTGAAACAGATTTGTCTTTCAGCCTATATTACCACCAGTTTTAACATGAGCCTCAGAGCATCCCTGAAACTACATATGTCCTTCAGCTGTGAAACTCAGGCATAATCCATCTTAGTGTCAGCCTAGGTGGCCAAGGGTCTGACTTCACCAATACAACCTGGGGCAACATAGGATGGGATAACACCCCATTCACTATGGGTAGGATAAAATAATATGCATAAGACTTTACCAGAGAACTTAGTGGTGGGCTGGTGAAACCTAACACTAGAGAAATTCTAATGCCCCCATTACCTGATGGAGAATCTGAAGCAAATGCAATGCCAAAGAAAAACATCCAGCCCTTGTAATAAGATTTCTATTGCAGCTAGAATCTCTAGTGGCTGGTTGTAGCAGTGGTGGGCCACAAGTCTACCTCAGCAGTAGACAGCCCATAACAGAGAGGGCCTTCATTCTACCCCATAGCTATGCTGGTTTTGGCAGGCTGTAGGCTTGGTATGGCACAGCTTGTCAGCATTGTTCACCATAGGTATCACAAGGGAGCTTGCCGCTAGTCTATTCCTGGTGATCTTGCCCAGTGTCAGGCATAATCCTATAGTGTCTGATCACAGGCCAAGCAACTAACTATATCCACTACACATACCCCCAACTGTGACTCCAGATGTGGGAGCAGGATTGTACCCCAGGATGAGGGCTACAATACCCCTGGGGAAAAGTCATCTGGGCCTGCCCTAGAAATAAGGGAAGGCTTGGAGGTCAGTCTACTCTTTTTTTATATTAATTTATTAATTCTAATTAAGTATATATGACAGCAGAATGCATTTTGATTCATTGTACATGAATGCAACACAACTTTCCTTTCTCTGGTTGTACACGATGTAGCTTTGCACCATATGTGCAGTCATACATGTACCTAGGGTAATAAAGTAACTCTTATTAAGTACTCTCCTGGTTCTTTCTGAAAAAAACACCAACAGTGTACTATTAACTGTGACAATACACCAATAGTAGACTTCTAGCAAATCTGGACCTGGGCATCATCCAGTATTAAAGCATTGAAAATAACCACAGAATAAGAAAAATAAGCAGTCTGCTCAGAATTTCTAGAAATAGAAGCACAAACAAAGCTGTATATAGAGGATAGGAATAAACACCTAATCCTTCAATGCCCAGAAGTTGTCACATACCAACAAGCTTTAAGAGCTTTAGGGAAACCATGACCTCACCTCATAGTCAAAATAAGGTGCTAGAAACTGAACAGATATCAATCAGTATGGGAGAACTTTCAGAGAATTCAAAACATCAGTTTTAAGGAAATTCAGTGAGCTTAAAGAAAACACAAAAAAATGATTCAATCCTTTAACAGAGAAACTTAACAAAGAGATACAAACAATTAAAGAGATCAAACAGAAATTCTTGGGCTGAAAAATATATTCAACAAAATCAAGAACATGATAGAAGGCATCATAGCAGGATAGAGCTGACAGAATAAAGAATCAGGGAGCTTGAAGACAGGATATTTGAAAATGCACATTTGGAAGAGAAAAAGAAATGAATGAATAGGAATGAAATAAAGTGATAGCAATTGGAGGCCAGCATAGAAGTGTAAATATTTGGGTTATTGGGGTTCACAAAGAACTTTGAAATGCTAAAAATAGAAATCTTGTTTAAAAAAATTAATAACAGAAAACCTCCCAAACCTACAGAAGGATTTAACTATTCAGGTATAGGACGGTCAGAGATCACCAGTCAAATTTTACTCAACTAAGTATACTCCAACACAAATTATAATCAAGCTCTCAAAGGTGAAAGATAAAGAGAAGATTCTCAATGCTTCAACAGAAAAGAAACAACACATAGGAGAATCTCAATTTGCTTTAAGGCACACTTCTCAACAGAAACTTTATAGGCCAGGAGAGAAGAAGAGAGAGGCATAAGATTTTCACAAAACTGAAGCAAAAACAACAACTGTAAATTGAGAATACTACACCCAGCAACAGTATCCTTTAGAAATGAAGGTGAGATTAAAAAATCTTTCCTGGACAAATAAATGCTGAGAGACTGTATCTCCAACAGACCTATTCTAAAAGAACTGCTTTAAAAGAAGTTTTTCACATTGAAAGAAAGAAATATTAATGAATAAGGAGAAAACATCATATGGTATAAAACTCACTAACAGGAATAATTATATATACAAATTTAGAATTTCTAATGCTGTAAGTAGGGTGCATAAACCACATCTTTAGAAGGAAGATTAAAAAATAATTACTACATTAATATGATGAGATAGGCAACATAAAAATATAAAATGGGCTATCAAAAATTTTGAATGTGGGCTGGGTATAGTGCTATATCCTCCTGTAATACCAGCAGCTCAGGAGGCTGAGGCAGGAGGATTGCAAGTTTAAAGCAGCCTAGGCAACTTAGTGAGGCCCTGAGCAACTTAATGAGATCCTATCTCAAAAGAAAATGGAATGGTGACGTGATTTAGTGTTCAAGCACCCCTGGGTTCAATCCCCAGTACCTCCCACCAAATAAAGCTCAAAATGTGGAGAGTAATGAAGTATAATTTTATAATTGGGAGAATTTTTAGTTCATTTTTCTCTTGTTCTTTGTTTCTGCTCTTACCTTTACAATTGTGATTCCTATATTTCAAAATAGCTGCTATAATCAAAAGACTTTTTTGTAAGCCTCAAGGGAACTAGAAAGCAAAATCTATAACAGCAAACCAAGGAATAAAAATATATTATAGAATAAATTACTTAACCATGAAGTAAGAATGTAAGAGAGGGAGAGAGGAGAAGAAAACTACACAAAACTGCTAAACAAACTACAATATGGTTGTAATAATAACTTGCCTATTAATAATTACCTTAAATGTAAATAGATTAAATTCTCCAATTAAAATACATGAGTGACTGAGTGGATTAAAAAAAACAGATACAACTATATTCTTCTTACAAGAAACTCATTTCCCCTCTAAGGATACAGGTAGACTGAAACTGAAGGGACAGAATAAGATACTCCATGAAAACAGAATCCAAAAGGAAACAGAAGTTTTCATACTTAGATATAAGAGACTTAAATCAAAAGCATTTAAAAGACACAAGAGAGGTAATTATATAGTGATTAAGGGGTCAATCAGAAAGTGGATATAGCAATTATAAATGTATATATACCAAATACCAGAGAATCCAAACATATCAAGTAAATAGTGATAGACCTAAAGGGAGAGACAGACTCCAATACATAATAGTTACAGATTTTAATGCCCTCACTTTCAGCAATAGACAGATCATTCAGGCAGAAAAATCAACAAATAAATAACAGTTAAATTGCAACCTAGGTCATGTGAACCTGACAGACAAATCCAGAACATTCCATCCAACAGCTGACATTTTTCTCCCAGCACATGGAATATTTTCTAGGATAGATTATATGTCAGACTACAAAACAAACCTTAACAACAATGGAAATTATATTGAGTATCTTTTCTGGCCACACTGCAATAAAACTAGAAATGAATGACAAGAACAACTTTGGAAATTTTACAAATACGCAAAAATTAAATAATTCATGTCTGAAGAACCAATGTGTCAAGAAAAGAATCTATAAGGACATTAAGACATTTCTTGAAACAAATGAACCTCAACACAATAAAGACCATTTATAGTAAGTCAGCAGTTAACATTATTTGAAATGAGGAAAAATCAAAAGCTTTCTAAGAGCTAGAATAAAACAAGAATGCCCACTTTCACACTTTTACTCAGTACAGTCCTAGAAGTCCTAGCCTGAGTAGTCAGACATCAGAAAGAAATAAAAAGCATTTAAACTGGATATTAAGTAGTCAAATTGCCACTTTTTTCATATTACATGATTTTATATACAGAAAACTCTAAAGTTCTCACTGAAACTATTAGGAAAAATAAATGAATTCAGCAAAGTTAAAGGATGAAGCCTCAAAAAGAAAAAAAAATAGGTAGCATTGCTACATACCAGTAGTGAACTTTCTAAAATATAAATAAAGCAATTCTATGTATAATGGCTATAAAAATTAGAGTAAATTTAACAAAAGAGATCTCAACAATGAAAATCAGTACACATTGATGAAAGGAATTTAAGAGGACATTTTAAAAAGTAGAAAGACAACCCATTTTCATGTATTTGAAAATCAGTATTGTTAAAATGTTCATATTACTGAAAGCAATTTACAGATTCCATGGAATCCCTATCAAAATACCAACAGTATTCTTCATAAAGCTAGAAAAAAAATCCAAAATTCACATGGAACCACAAAAAATTCTGAGCAATCAAAAATATCTTTAGCAAGAACAAAGCAGAAAGCATTATGCTATGCAACTTGAAAATATGCTACAAAGTTGTAGTAATCAAAACAGCATGAGAGTGTCATAAAAACACACATGTAGGTGAATGGAACAGAATAGAATGTCTAGAAGTAAACCCATGTATCTAACTAATTAATTTTCAACAAAGATATAAAAAACATGTACTGGAGAAAGGACAGCTTTTTCAATATATAGGGTTGGGAAAACTGGATATCCATAGCAGAAAAATGAAACTAGACCTCTGTATCTCACCAATCAAATGACTCAATTCAAAATGAATACTGGGGATATAGCTCAGTGGAATAGCCTTTGCTTAGCAGGCCCTGGGTTCAATCACCAGTGCCCCCTTTCCCCTGAAAAACTGAAATTTTATGATAAACGTAAGACCAGAAACTAAGAAACTCTCAAAGAGAAAAGGGGAAATACTTCAGGATATTGTAATGGGAAAGAAATTTTTGAACAATACCCCAAAAGCACAGGAAATAAAATAATCCATGCAAATTGCCAAAAGCTACATGATGAAAACATATTCAATATCACTAATCATTAGGAAAATGCAAATCAAAACCACAATGTGATATCACCTCACTCCAGCACAAATGGCTAAATATCAAAAAGACTAAAGATAACAAGTGCTGGCAAATATGTCCAGAAAAGGGAATCCCTGAACTCTGTTGGTGAGAATGTAAATTTGTATGGTCATTATGGAAAATCAGACAGAGGTTTCTCAACAAATAAAAGTAGAACTACCATATCACCCAGCAATCCCACTACTGGATATGTATCTAGAGGAAATAAAGTCGGTGTGTCGAAGAGATACCTGCACTCCTGTGCTCACTGCAGCACTGTTCACAATAACCAAGACATGGAAGTCATGTGTTCATGAGTAAGTGTTCATCAACTGATGAATGGATAAAGAAGAAGTTACAGAATTACAATGAATGGATAAAGAATTAAGTTACAGATCTTACAGAAGTTGAGGCTAGAATGGTTAACAGAGGCTAGGGAGTAGGGCGAGGAGAAGGGTGGGAAGAGGTATACTAACTGCTGGACGAGAGTGAGTTCAGATGTGTTGTATGGTAGGATGACTATAGATAACAAAAATATGCAGTATATTTCAAAAAGCTAGAAGAAAGGATTCTGAAAATTTCACCACAAAGAAATGATAAATATTTGAGGTAATGAATACAATTAACCTGATTTAAGCATTATACAGTATAACCATATATCAAAACATGGTAACCCATACATACATATACTTCTCATGTTCTCTTGTATCAGTTAAAAAACAAATTTTAAAAAATTGGAAGAAATAAATTACAAGTTTTCTAAGATACAATAAAAATGAATAAAGTTGGGAAAATTTCAAATTGTATTAACGTTGTGTTTTTTGCTGTTATTTTTGTTGTTGTTGTTGTTCGAGGTGCAAAATTTCAGGTGGACAACTAAAGGATTATATTTAAGAATCCTCGTAAAAACTCTATAAACACATCATTTCAATTCATTTCAACAGATTTTCCCAGAGGGTCCACTGCATCCAATACCAAAAGAATGACAAATGGAACTTTCCTAACTTGAAAAAGCAGATGTCAATTTGGGGGAGGTGAAGACTTTACGAGAGCCAACTTCTACTTTTTGAAGGAGGAAGCATGTACTTCTTTTGGTACCAGACTATGTATGCATAAGTAATGAATGAGTGCTGTTTATCCACAACTGTCAGCTTTCTGTAGGAAAAGACTTAAAAGTTTAGAACCATCTAAAAGTGATAGTATGCAATATCCCAGTCTAATTAGAGGAGAAAGGGCCTCTTTTTTTCAGGTGATATAATCTAGAATCATAGATTGAGGGAAGGATAACTTAAATTATTTCCAGGCTCATTTATGCATGGTAATATGTGGTCGAGAAAACAGAAACCTGTGCTTTGAATACCTGGTTCTGGTTTATGAGATTTGCTTTCTGATTGAATTAGGCCTGACACTTCCCCTTTGAGCCATTTCTTCATCTTGATCCATTAAAGAAACTATTTAACAATAAATTAATGGTGTTACAGTCATATGTAAGAGGGGAAAAAAGCACAGTAAGTCAATTATCAGGAAAAAAAACAAGAGAAAGTAATTTAAAAGGGACTAATTTGGACATAATATTATCTTCATATGAATTTTTAGTAGAATACTTTTAAATATAACTGAATTATTTACAACCAGATGTACTAGCATTCAGCAGATATAAAAAAACAATGCTATAATTACAAAATTATTTTAAGAAGCTCATAGTTGGAAAATATAAAACTATTCATCCCCATATGTTTTTAAAATTTCAATTCCACGAGGGTTTCTGATTCTGATAAAACATAGGGAAAATCTATTTGATTTCCATGCATATATCCATATAAATCTTAATTGGATTTATACCTCAGGGTTCTAGTCAAAGATCAATTTAAAAACATTAACCATCTAATCCAAGGCTGTCATGTGGGGCATATGAAATTAGTCTTTTGCAGGTCCTTCCTTAATAATTTTTAGAACTATGGTTTATCTCTATGGATTGATTCAGTCAAAATGTATGTTATCTCTTTAAAGAACTCAAATCACTTCAGTAAAGGCAATCTTATATTAAAATCATAATTGTTTATAACAGTCACTATGTTTTCTGCTCCTTTGTTCAGTGGAGAGAGCAGAGTTCTTAAGAATATCAGTGACTCTTCTAATCTCAAACCATCCTCTAGAACTCCAGCAATAAACAGTATTGGTTGCAGTTCATTTCCTTGTTGCTTCTTCAGGGAAATGAAGATAACACTTTAACACCAGAAAAGAGAAGGCTGGGTGAATCAAAAACAAATTACTGCATTTTCAAGCGTCATAACAGACCTGCATAGAATCTGACCTAGGAACAAGTTCTTAACTGGCCAACCCTTCCTGCCCTACTCCATCACTGAGCGCTGACCCCTGTTTCTCTTGCTGATGCATGGATAAAAATCACTCTTGTGCACATTGATTAGAATATTTTGCTCTGCAAATGTACTGAATTTAATTCCACCCTACTCATCTACAGCTACCAAATGAATATTTTTAAAGTTAAATTAAGAGGAACAGATACTTCCAAGGTAAGAGTAATATAAGAGGAAATTATTTGCTAACTACTGGTACTCTTCAATTTTATTTGGCCTACACAAAATATATTTTCCCAATATTTGATAACCAAGTTTTATAGCTTCTGTATTATTCATTTTATGATTTTATGATATTACTACTTTCATTAGTCTATTATTTATCCATGTGACTTGATATACATTAACATGGTTTATTTGCCTTCTGACATTTTTAGTTAGATAGCAGGGTCTCAGTAACCTAAATTTTTGAGATTAAAAGAAAAACTGAAACACTTAGAGATTCAGAAAATTGATCAAAGTCAAACAAGAACATCAGAGTCTATGGCTCAAATGGGGAAGTGTCTCAAAGGGGAAGTGTCAGGCCTAATTCATTCTTGGATATATATACAATCCAATTTAGACTACCAAGGATTATCAGATTGACTGAGGTTTCTAAAACTGTTTCTGTCTTCTCTGGTTGTGTGATATGCTGTGATATGGAACTGATATACAAACCAAATAACCAACAAGAACATCAGAATTTAATAACCAAACAAGAACATCAGAGTCTATGGAATTGATATACAATGGTTACTTATGGTACGTGAAGCACTAGATGTATATATTCATTTCCAGTCTTTATTAAGATATGGCAGTGATATTTTGGATCACATATAACAACATTCAATCATTCCAGGTACTAGTGTCAACTGGTTTTCAGTTTGAGTAAATCTCCTAATATTTTATAACTGAGTTTTTCTATGAACAATGCCTGCTTAGGAACTATAAAGAAAAAATTCTAGATGATGTCCTAGAATATGTATAATATTTATAACTACTCTTTTTTTTCCTTTTAGAAGAAGGACCACAAGAGCAAGTTTTTATAAAAGTACTGCCCTTTATGCCCGCACCTTAAAAGCTATACTGCATTGGTATTTGATATTCAATACACTGCAATGTATACTAAAGGGAATAGGTATTGGCTGTCTCCCCTACTTCTATTATCTATCATTTTTTTTTCTGTCAAGAGGACTTCTATGGGCTTCTAAGAACCACCCTACTCTGTTATTGTGCCCTGCATTCTTGGATAAATATACAATCCAATTTAGACTACCAAGGATTATCAGATTGACTGAGGTTTCTAAAACTGTTTCTGTCTTCTCTGGTCACGTGATATGCTGTTTTGAAGCCACCAACAGCTAGCTGTATGAGGGATGCCAGCAAGAAAAGAAGCAGAAGTAAGAGCCTGGGGGAACCACACCCTCCCTCTAGACACTTTACTTTGGAGGTAATTTAACTCTTTATTTTAAAGCAAGTTGACTTGAATTTTCTCTTGATTGCAAATGATATCCCATTTTCATTCTTTATCAAGACATGGCAATGCTATTTGGACCACATATTGCAACATATTCAATCATCAGAGGTACTAGTATCAACTGGTTTTGAATTTGTGCAAATCTCCTAATCTTCTATGTCTGAATTTCCCTACTTACAATGCCTGCCTAGGAGCTATAAAGTAAAAATTACTAAAAAGGGCGCAAACTATGCCCAATTTAGAGAATATTAGTGGATTACTCTGGCAAGTATAAATTGTATTAATGCGATATTAATTTTCCTCTTTACCATGAGAATTGTATCTGTGTTTATTTTATCTTTTTATGTATTCTAAGTTCAAATAAGGTAAAGAACACCTGCTTTTGGTTTATAGCCAGTGATCTTCCACCTACCACAGTTTGGGCGCAGAGTTAGTGTTCACTAATTCTTCATGAAAACAAAGAAAGAAAACAGAGAGGAAGAGGAGATAGAGGAAGAAAAATAAGTCCATCATTATTCCTAATTCGGAGAAAAGGAATAAGTTTAGAAGACTAGATTATTGTGAATACTTCAGAAAAGAAAGCAAATTGCACAATGCCCCCCCCCCAAAATCCCCATTATGACTCTTAAAAATTACTGTAGATTGTATTGTTTTTGAATAAAAACAAAAAAAATCATTGAACTGTAATACAAGATAAAAGTCGCTTTAAAACATCTGGATAGTCAACCCGAGCACTTAAAGTACATGCAAGCTTACCCTTTTAGTTTGTCTAACACATAATGTTGTACACATAAGTTACAAGAGCTACATTCAACATTAAAAGCTGTATCTGATTTAGGATGACCTTATTAAATACTTCACATTTCAGAACTATCACCGCAAGTGGGATCGTATTCTTAAAATTCAGATTCAATGTTTCAAAGTACTATATTTTATCTTCTTTCTTTCACAATAAAAGGACATTCATCTCTTTGTCACTTATTTACTAGTGATCTTTGAAATAATTCTCATCTAAATAACTTAGGATAAAAGTCACTTTAACTTGGTCTTTAACAACTCTCTGCAAAGAAGGGCTTTATTAACATATGTGAAATCTTCCTATTTTCTCAAGATTAGAATGCTTTGGGAGTATTTTGACATTTGCTATGATCCAAGGTTTGAGCTCATTCTTATCAAAACAACTACCCCCTTTAATTATTTTCATTTCTATAGAGTGTGTCCACTATCAGATATGGTAGTAGCTTTGAGTACATCATACAATAAAAATACTGGTTTAGTGAATTTCTGCCTAAATACATATGATTAGTCAAGATTCTCATAAGGTTTAATTTTTCCTCTCTTACACAATCACAATCACGTTGTCACCTGAAGCAGACTTGCACCTTTCTGCCTCTCATTTGTTTACAGATTATTCTTTATGGATTAAGTATTCATGATAACTCATGTGAGTCAAATGAATATGAAACTTGGTATGTATGTAAAAAAATCTATCAATCTTACTTAGGCTTTGTTTGAGCTGGACTAAATTCTGTACAATCAAATGCTTCATAAATAATTGGTGATTATAAATGATTAATATTGACAAACAATACTCCTGTGGCCATTAGGTCTTCTTTTGCCAACCAAAACAGGGATGTGCCTGAAAAAATATGTATGGGACTATGTAGCAGGTCTACTTTATTAAAACATGGTTCTCCACTGTGGAAAAAGGTGGATGGGAAAAGTTCCAACAAGTACATCATTAATTCAATACAGGTTAACTTCCATACGCATTTCCTTTATAACACTATTTGAAACACTAGCCTAGAATGTCATCTGCTTTTAAAATATCTGAAAGTTATTCAAAGTTTGGGGACACAGTTCTGAAGAGAAGTGTTGACTTCCATACTGTAGATCAATGCTAATAGAGTTTTCTCCAACAATGGATGGGTATGTTGTCCGTTTCTCAATACAGTAGCCATGAGTTACATATGGATAGTAAGAATGTGGCCATTTTAGCTAGGAAACTCAATTTTATTTAATAAATTTATTAAATTTAAACTTAAATAGCCACAAGTGACTACAGACAACTGTAACAGACATCACTCAGTCTTTGGAGCCAAATACCATTCTCTCTCTCCTTTTTCTAACTTTTCCTTCCCTTATCATTTTTACTTTCTTTTGTTTTTCACTTTCAGAATATTTTATACAGCAAGTTTATTTATAGTTAACCCTATTATCTAGTGAGACTGGACATAGATTGAATTTAGAACTAACCTAAGTCATAGATTTTTTCTGATCATTTAAAATCGAGTTAAGTAATCAAAAATCACGTACACTCACATTAACACACATGTACACACACATATATATGTGTTGATAATATCTAATAATATTGTCTTAATTAAATTCAGAGCAAGGGAGGATTATTGCAAGAATAATATATTGATACAACTAAAGCATGGGGTATTAAAATAGTTCCTTAAGTAAAAGGTTTAGCAGAGAATTTAGGGTCTAGATCACAGGAGATCTCATATCCATTAGACAATAGAAAAAGATTCATGGGTTTCAAACTGGAATGTAAGATAGTTTTATTGTTTAAGATGATTCAGGAAGCACTGATCTGCCCTGTAATGAGATAATATATTTCAGTAGTCTCTACATTGTATTATAGTTATCTGTATGGATGACTGTTTCATCAACAAGAATTCAATATTTTTGAGGGGAAAATTAATTTCCTTTATTTTAGTAATTATAGCAGCTAACACTATGTCAGATTTATAGTAGGTATTTATAAATCATTATAAATTATTTCTTAAATTCATGCATGTCTAGATAATCCTCAATAGTTTGAAAAAATGCTAAATTTAAAATAATAGTTTTTCTTTTTTCTTGAATACAGCAGGAATTAGAGCATAAGCTTCATTTTCGGCAGTATTTTATCCTTTGCTCAGCAGCTGTAGAATAAAATTTACAGTTTATTTTCTTTTTAAACCAACTTTCAAATTTACACATAACCTGTTCATATTTATGGGGTATCATGTGATGTTTGGATACATGTATGCATCTTACAGTGTTAAATCAGGGTAGTTACATTTATCTCCTTAAATATTTATCACTGCTTTTTTATTTGTGGTGAAAATATTCAAAATCCTTCTAGTTTTTCAAAATATACTATACATTCTCATTATCTATAGTCATCCTACTGTGCAACGGAACACCAGAACTTATTTCTTCTATTAACCACTTAGTACCCATGAACCAGCCTTTCCTCATCTCTTCCTCTCCCTATACTCCACAGCTTCTGGTAACCACTATTCTACTCTTGGCTTCTATAAAATCAGTCTTTTGGGTTACATATATAAGAGCATGCAGTATTTGTCTTTCTTTGCTTCTTATTTCATATAACATAATGAATTTTAGTTCCATCCATATTGTCATAAATGACAGGATTTTATCCTTTTATGGCTCAATAGTATCCATTGTGTTTATGTACCACATTTTCTTTGTTCATTCATCTATTGATGGATGCTTAGGGTTTTCCATTTCTTGGCTATTATAAATAGTGCTACAGTAAACTGGGGAATGTAAAAGTCTCCTTGGCTTCATTTCCTTGGGATATATACACAGTAATGGCAGGAGGAGGTGTATAAGTGATGAATACCTGTGTGAAAAAAATGTTTAACATCATTAATCATCAGGGAAGTGCAGATCAAAACCACAATGAGATATCACCTCACTCCAGCTGGAATGGCTATTATCAAGAAGAGATAAGTTCTTTACACAATGTTCATGGGAATATAAATTAATATACTAGTAAACTCTATGGGAAACAGTATGGAAGGTCCTCAAAAAACACTGTAACTACTATATGATCCAGCAATCCCACTACTGGGTAGAGTTAATTTTTAAACTAGGATGCAAAAATAGAGATAGATCATGGTCTAAAGTTTACTAATCATATAGTCTGGCCTTCCTAGCAATATTCTTTATTCCTTTTCTGTTCCAAATAACAGAAGGAGGATAATTTCTTATGCTTCTGCCTCGAGACATTGGGAACCTGGAGGTTCCTTTTGCTTTAAAAAAAAAAAAAAGACACTGGAAATAGATGTTTAATGTATACCAAGGAAGTCAGCAAAACCAGAAGCAGGATGTGCTCCCTAAGAGTACAAAGCTTTCAGTCAATGACTAGATGACAGAATATAACCAGGCATATGTATTTAACATGATTTCTCCTTTTGCCATCTAAAAAATATCATTCCCTTGAGCAACACACTGTCTTCACTAATGGTTGCTCATTTTCCTAATCTATGTGGAAATTTATGTGCTAACCGAAAAGGTGCCATTGCTTTTTGCCCCAGTGAAACTAGACTGACCTGAGTCTCAAGCACCACAGGGAACCAATAGATGTGAGATCTTTCATCAGCCATATGAGCAAAAGTAAGTAGATGACAATCTAAAAGAAAATAATCAGCTTTGTTAGCATAGACCAACAGGGAAATAGAGCCTTGAGATTCAGAAATGTCCAAAGAGTTCATGGAAGAAATAAATAGCGTTGCCATGATGAGGAAGATATAAATATCTCTCAACAGCAGGTGGTGCAATGTACAAAACATGCAAACTACAACTGTTTCCGAAGTATCTATCTTATACTGGGATTGTAATGTTTTGGAATTACTTAAAATTACTTTTATGAATTACCTAAAATGTTTAAAGGAATAATTCATGACACTTGCGGTAAGGGAAATTAGAGTTCAAAAACTGAGTCAAATATGCAAGCCTTAATCATTAATGTGATAATTTAGGTTTTGTAATAGAGTTATACACAGGATTCACTGAAGGCAGTAAAGGGAGTTGATTACCTAAATGGCTCCAGGCAGGAAGGAAAGCAGGGAGGGCTTCAGAGAGAAAGGTGTGCTTTAGCTGTTTGATGGGTGAATAATGACTTTGCAAGTGATCAAGGGGAGAGACAGTGTTGCAGACAGAGAGTGCAAACTGCACAAAGGCATCAGGACATAGCTACCTTGAGAAGCATCTGGGGAACTCTAAGAAGATTCTTTTGGCTAAGCTGTAAGTTATGATCACAGAGGGAAAAACAGGAGCTTTGAAGTCAGACAAGCCCTGTGTCTTATAGCACTGACCTACCACTAAGTAGCAAGGTGACTTTGAACACGGTAATTAACATATCTGTCATTTGTTAAAGGAGGAGAAGAATAATTACCTTGTAGGGTTTCTATGAAACCTAAAAGGAAATAGGCCTCTAAAGTATCTTTGTAATGTCTTGAGAAGGTATTCAAGAAATGATAAATGCTATCATCATTACCATCCTCATCTTCACCCCCTTCAGTTTGCACAGGTAGAATCATGGAAGACCTTGTGGTCCACCCTGGCTATATATACATGTTGTAGGAGCTATTGGGAGACTGAAAGGGAGGAAAAGCAAAGCTCATATTCATGTTTTAGGAAAATCAGGCTCAGAGAAAATTCAGTGAGGGAAAATGGTGAGAAGACAGTGCCAATACACTGTCAATACATTCCCAGCTCTGGAAATACATGAATGCAGAATGCAGGCACTAACAACTGAGAGGGAGAGAACGATGCTATTGTGTCTTATTTTCCCCTTTCTTATTTTCCCATGAAAAGCTTAAGTGGTTGATGGAAGGCATCAAATAGGGAATCACAATAGGGGTTGCTGTGGTTACAGTAGGAAAGAAGAAAATACTGTGTATCTTTTCTTCCAAGCTCCATTCTTCAAACAGTGATTTTATCAGACTATATCTCAGAATATTGTGGTATAGCTAATTTCTGCCAGGACTGTTTAGGGCTTTCAAAATAAATATAAGATTTACTGGATATCTGTCCTTCAAATTTCACCCATGCATTCATCCAAAGTATTTAAAATTCTGCACGTAATATCTAATAAAAATGAGTTTAAGCAACATGTAACACTGGATGAGAAACAAGTCAGTAAGTATGAGAATGTTCTTTCTGAGCATCTCCACCTTCACTCAGCATTATTTCTATGCAAATTATCTATCATATCCAGTACTTTTTCTTGTCAAAGAAGCTTAGTTTTCAAAAAATTGCTATATGAGACAGTTTTAAGTAAAATCATGCATATCTTCCTTAAAACCTGCTATAAATCTGAATTTTGATTCATAAGCATTGTTTTAATTTTCTAGCACTTCTTGTTAATGTGTTTCTTCTCAATGAGACAAGATGGTTAAAAACAAAATTGAATTACATTGTCACTCGCCATAGACAAGGCCTGATTCTTAGTCTTCACTCTCAAAATGTTTGCATTCAAATAGCAACATTGAAAAGGTAGTAGGTAAGGATAGTTATAGTTTTGTTCCTTTAGTTAGTGGGATGCTTGGTTACTTTAATAATGTTTCCTATAATACCAGGAATAATCATGATAACCTCTGTTTTTATAGTACTTTTTATTGAAAAAACTTTTTTCCTATTTATTTATTCATTCATTCCATAGACAAATATTTATTGATCACTTATTTAGTGTCAGGCACTATTTTGAAATTACAGCAGTGAGCAAGTAATGCAGGATCCTTCACTTTAATAGAGCTTCAGTTCTAGTTAGAGAAGTAAATGGTGCAATGTCTAAGAAGGTAAGGAGTGTGGTTAAAATAATCCAACAGGAAGGAGTGGTAAAATTGGCAGTATTAAAGAACAAGTCTAGAGAAGAAAGATGTGAAAGAGAAAGAAGCAAATTATGCTGATATCTGGAGAAAACCATTCTAGGGAATGGAAATAGGAGTTCAAAGATCTTAAAGCAGGAATGTGCCAGAGATTTTCTATAAACAGGAAGGAAGCCAGTGCAGTTGGAGACATGAGAAAGGGAAACAGTGCTGGGAAAGGGAGTCCAAAAAGTAATGCCAGATCATATGGGATTTGAAGACTGCTATTGAAAAGTTCCATTTGACTTTGAGTACAATATAATCATTGCAGAAATCAGAGCTGATCAAGGGCATGATCTGACATAGTTATTTTTAAATTTCTATATTTCTGCTTTGAAAAGAAACATAAAGGAACAATAACAGGAACAGAAACCATTTAGGAAGTTATAGAAATAATCCAGGAGAGAAAGATGGTGGCTTGCATTAGTGGTAGCAATGGAAGTCATAAGATGTCTATTTGGGCTCTAATTTAAGTTGGAGCTAAAATGATTTCCAACTAGATATATCAAAGTTGACTTCAAGCTTTTGGGTCTGAGTTACTGGAAGGATGGTGTAACCATTAACTGAGATGGGAAGAACTCTGGGTAAAGAAGGTGTAGGAGGAAAGCTTAGGAGTTCAATTATGCTCTGGTTAAGTTTAAGATATATATTACATACTTGATTAAAGATGTCCATAAAACTCTATGAATACAAATCTGGAGAGTTCAGAGAATATTGGATAGAAAGAAAAAATGGGAATTATAAGTGTATGAACTATATTTAAAAGCATGTCACTGGATGTGGCCATCAAGAGATCAAGAGGTAGCTGGGAATATAATAACAGAGCTTAGAGGCATTCCAAAGATAAAAACTTTGGGGGAGATTAAAAGGAACAAGCAATAGATAGGAGAGAGAGAGACATCTCTGACAAGATGAAGACCGAAAATTGACTACTGGAATTAGCAATGTGGTCATCATTACAGATATGGTAAGAGCAGTTTTTGTGAAGGGGTGCAGCCTTATTAGAGTGAGTTTAACAAAAAATGAAGAATAATTTAAAATATCAAATACAGAAATATTTTTAAAAGGGTGTTGCTTTAAAAAGGTACAGATGAATAGGAAAATTTGTAGAAATGGAGGTAAAGTATAAAGGCTTGAGTAAGATGGGGAAAACAATATGTTTATGTGTAGATGCATTAATATTTTTTAATAATTCTAACAACACTGTTAGGTAGACATTATTTGTTTCCATTTCTCAAGGAAAAAAATTATATTGAATCGGATCATGAGACGGCCAAAAAGTCTTTCCATTGAGTTAATGTTAAGAGTTTTTACCAATATATTCTTTGATTAAGGAGCCCCTAATCATTCTACTTCACCTGGAAGGCTTTCCTACAGGACTGGAAGAGAAAAGTGGGGGACTGTTCTCCCTGCCATGGAGGCTGGTTGTCCATTTACATTTATTACTCATACATATGTTTATTTTGTAGGACTGCCTTGTGTACCTATACTTATGATTCTCTTCTAATATAGCCCCATGCACAAAGCATTGTATGTATTTTATTGTTCCTAATAGTTAATGTTGGTGACTCTAAAATTTAAAAAAAATAATTTAAAATCAGCATACTGTAGTGATGTGGCCAAATCAATGTTTATTGTAGCTCAATTCACAATAGATTAGCTATGGAACCAACCTAGGTGCCTTTCAACAGATGAATGGATATATATGCACAATGGAATATTACTTAGCCATGAAGAAAAAATGAAATTATGGCATTTGCCAGTAAATGGATAGAACTGGAAACTACCATGCTAAGTGAAATAAGCCAATCCCAAAAAACTAAAGGCCAAATGTTCTCTCTGATAGGCAGGTGCTAACACACAACAAGTGGGGAAGGGAGAGAATAGATGTTCACTGTATTAGACAAAGAGGAATGAAGGGAAGAGAGGGGGAATGGGAATAGGAAAGACAGTAGAATGAATTGGACATAACATTCCTATGTTCATAAATAAATACATGACCAGTGTAACTCCTCATCATGTACAACCACAAAAATGGAAGTTATACTACATGTATTTATGATATGTCAAAGTACATTCTACTGTCATGTATAAATAAAAAATAAAAATTTAAACAAAAAAGAATTAATTATATTAATTTTGAAAACTTGATAAAAATAGATGAAGAATATCCTAGCAGAAACTGCCTTTGTAATAGCATACACAGAGTAAAGATGAAGAGTAAGTTAATATAGCATATTTGAATTCCTGAATACTTTTATTTTTTATTTTATTTTAAGATTTTATTTGAATGCAATACATAATTTTAGGGACTAATATGAATACATGTTAAATAGAATATTGTAGGAAACTCAGTCCATATATTCTTATAAAATGGAAAGTAAATTTTTAGTTATTAAGACTTGGATGCTATGAATGTCCAATGACTTTGTAAACTTGGATTTATAAGGAAATTATTCACTATATGCTTTCTTTGGTTGACATTTTCAAGTGCATATTTATTTTGGTATGATACCTATAGGTCTGAAATAAGTATTCATAGAAAGAAGATTAGCATTATAGGTAGAAGATATTTTCATTTTAATTGCAGATATCTGAGGTTTTATTTATATCTTCAGCAACTAACTACATTGTTATAGTATTTATCTCAAAACTAATTAATATAGTTTCTTCTCCAACATCATCAAATTAGGCTACCCTGCTGGTGAGGAGTATAGAATACCAAAAGGAAAATAATTTTAAGATGGCTTAAATTCATTCTTGTGAAAATTAATGACTATGTAAAGAGAAAAACATGCTTCCAGCAAAGAAGTGAACACAGAGATAATTAGAGAGCATTCAATAATATAAAACTCATATTTTATGACTTATGTTCATGTTCTTCCATTAGATGAAATTTCAAAACTTGGTAAAAGATGTGTTACTAATTAGTTTCTTTGAAAGGACATCTAACTGAAAAAAAAAAAAACTATCAAACAACTGAAAAAAATTATAGGTGATGCTACAGAAAATATTCATATAATAATGTGTTTTTAGGATATAAATAAGATTTCCTTTGATTTCAGAAAATCACATTAAATGAGAATGCATTATGTTCTTTTTATATCCTATGCACAAAAATACTTAAAATTAATTTCTAGCTTCTCTTTCAATAGTAAGAATGGTGTACATATGAATCTATTAAAGTAAAAATATACTTAATTCTCTTGATTAAAATAGTACAAATAAAATTATCTGAAGATAATACAAAATGTTGCCTCACATTTTCCTTCCCATAGAACTATGAGACAACCACTGTTAAATGTCTAATATCTCACATTTGTTTTATTACTCAATAGATACAAACCCAACTGTACCTCTGTCTCTTATGCACACATATACATACTCATGAACACATACAGGTTTACATGAACAGGATCATATATCCAAGTAATTTTGGTGCTACTTTCTTTTACATAGTTGTCTCCTCTTCCTTTATATTTCCTTTCATTCCATCCTCCATGTTTCCTTCCCTCTCACCACAGTTCTAACCCAAAGCACTAGTTAATTTGTGTAAATCATCTGATTGTCAAGATCTGTATTCTCTAAGCTCTTACAGTCAGATAGACATAAATAGATATTTTACATTATTTATAAAAGTATGCTCAAAATAATGATCAAGCCTAGCATGGTGGTGCATGCCTGTAATCCCAGTGACTCAGGAGGCTGGGGCAGGTGGATCACGAGTTCAAAGCCAGCCTCAGCAAAAGCGAGGCACCAGTAACTCAGTGAGACCTTGTCTCTAAAATAAAATACAAAATAGGGCTGGGGATGTGGTTCAGTGGTTGAGTGCTCCTGAGTTCAATCCGTACTCCAAAATAAATAATTAAATAAATAATAATCAGATCTCTTTGTGTATTATTTTCACTCAGCAAAAGTTTGTAAAATTTCAGATTACTCCAGTTGGTCTGAGTTAGTTTCAATTCAGTGTTTGAAATGGACACATAATTTTCAAAGTTGTGAATGTGCAATGATTTATTCAATCCAACTGGAACAATTCTATTTTATAGAACAATGATATCATTTCAATTTTAAAGACTTTTGAGATAATGATTTAGAAACATGATCATGTTTGGACATTTCTGTTACTTGTCCTGATCTTTGGCAAAGAATTTTATAAGTTGGAACCCACTTGAGGGGGTTACAGGAAGAGTATTGTTGACAATTTTAAAAAGTAAATAAAGTATTTTCAGGTAAGTTAGAATGGACTGCACTTGAATTTTATGTCAAAAATTATGCTCCAATACAAAAATAAAAATGGAAAATGGAAAAAATCAAATATCGCTCAAGTTCCAATTCAAACAATTCCAACAGCTACTTAGATTTTGAAGTTTCTCCATCAGTTTTCAGAAGGTGCCAATAAGTCCTCTTTGCAATTACATTTTCCTCTTTTTGAATTCTATGCTCATTTGCACTAAACTTTTAAATTACTTTAATACTAATTGATAAAATAGAACATATAGGTATATCTTTATTCATCAAAATGAAGAATTGATAAGATTCTAGTCACTTTATTAATTACTACATTAATAGTTTTAATGTAAAATTATATATTGAAGAGTTATTAAAATTTTAAAGGAATTTTTCATAAATTATAGTGAAAAATATATGTATAGATTATTATCAGCAGTAATTTGGTTTTATAAATCTGTCCCAATTAACTATTGAAATAGATTTAAGCAAAGCATTTCATTCCAAACCATATTGAATAAACATATCTTACTCATTTGTGAGATAAAATGAGGTCATATATGTGGATCTACAAATATGATCCAAAGAACAGTCTATCCATAAAGTAATAATTTTATAAAGGACATAAAAACCTACTAATCATTCATTCATTCATTTAACAATTATATTCTGAATATTTCCAGATATCACAAATGTGACCAGGACTAGTCAAGCCATGATGAATGAAGGAAAACACTTCCTTTCAAGAAAAACTTGTTCAACAACATTACAAATAATAACTGCTGGCAAGGATGTGGAGAAGAAGAAATACTTATACACTGTTGGTGGGATTGTAAGTTAGTACAATCACTATGGAAACCATACAGAGGTTCCTTAGAAGACCAGGTAGGGAACTACCATACAACCCAGCTATCCCACTTCTCAATATCCAAAAGAACTAAAATAAGCATACAATAGTGATACATGCACACCAACATTATAGCAGCACAATCTACAATAGCCAAATTATGGAACTAGCCTTAGTGTCCAACAGATGAAAGGATAAAGAAAATGTGTTATATATAAACATGGACGTTTATATATACATTTATACATTTTGCATTGTCTTCAGATAATTTTATTTGTACTATTTTAATCAAGAGAATTAAATATATTCTTACTTTAATAGATTCATATGTACACCATTCTTATTGAAAGAGAAGCTGGAAATTATTTTTAAGCCGTTTTGTGCATAGAGTATAAAAAGAACATAATGCATTCTCATTTAATGTGATTTTCTGAAATCAAAGGAAATCTTATTTATATCCCAAAGAACACATTATTATAGGAATATTTTCTGTAGCATGACCTATAACTTTTTTCAGTTGTTTGATAGTTTTTTTCAGTTGGATGTCTTTTCAAAGAAACTAATGTTTATATATAACACAGTCATAAAAATGAATAAAATTATGTCATTTGCAGGAAAATAGATGGAACTGGAGGACATAACATTGAGTGAGTAAGCTTACTTACTGATATAATATTAAGCAAGAAGGTCATAAGTTTTCCCTTATACATAGAAGCTGGAGAAAAAAAAGTAAAAGGGAGGGAATCTCATAAAAATAGAAGGGAGAGACTGGTAGAGGATGGGGATCAGGGATCAGGGAGGAGGGGAGAGAGAGGAAGTAGTGAAATTGGCCAATGAAGTAGGTCAATGAAATTGACCAAATTATACTACATGCTGTATAAAATATATTACCACAAATCCCACTATTTTAAATAAAATACAGTACCAATAAAAATTTTAAAAATGCTTTTATGCCACATTTGTATATAAAATATCATTAAAAATTAAATGTTAATTTATCAGTTTGTCAATTCAGCTTTAATTGGTTCTGTTCCACTTGGTAAATTAATTTAATTCAATTTAATTCAATCATATTCCTATGGTTAGAAGAGATTAGAAGAGGCTACACCCAAAGTCCTCTGTTTATATAATACATAGAAGCTGCGCTGCACTCAGAAGCAATGAAATCAAAGCTCCAAATACTTACAATGGTTAATTTTCTTTGCTCTTTGAATCTCTTTCTTCAAATTTAAAATGGGGATAATAATACATTTTTAAAGATTTATTTTGGGAGTAAAATTAAAAATTAAATTTTTTTTTCTACTGATCCATCTAACTCCTCCATATAACAGAAAATAGATGCTTGACCAGCGTGCTGGATTATTCTATACACATACTAACTAGACAATTCATTTTGTGAAGACAAAATATTTTTCAAAGTGAGTATTTTTTAAAAAAATATCAAAATATTTTCTTGTGCATGGAAATCAGACAGACCTTTACTGGATTTCCTTACACATATTTCTAGGTTCAGTATTGTTGTGTGGGGACACTCTATTCTTTATAGGATTTAGAATTTCTAAATGACTTAATCTGAACCTCAGAAAAGCTCTTCATTCTTTTTCTAAAAGCATGCATGCAGGTTTTGTTAGAAAAAGCCTATGGTTTTTTTAGCTGACTGATAAAATTGTATATATTTACTGTGTATAATGTGATGCTTTGAAGGAGACATACAAAAGAAGTAGACAGTAGAACAGTGATGACCAGACGTGACGGTGGTTGGGGAGATAGATGTTGGTCAAAGAATATACAATTTCAGATACATCCAAAGAATGAGTTCAAGAGATCAATTTTACAACATGGTGACTATGGTTAAGAATATATCATATTCTTGAAAAATGCTAGGAGAGTAAATGTAAAGTGTTCTCACCACACACATGATAACTATGTGAGGTAAAGTGTATGTTAATCAGCTAGATACAGTCATTCCACGTTGACTTCGTAGCACAGGCATCTGATATCAGTCTTCTCACTTGATGCTGTCTTGTTTTCTTTCATCCTTGAATTTCTACTGCTTCTACTAATGTTTTACTCTTGATCCAGTCCTTTCCACCCTACTTGTTGCTTATGTGTGTGTGTGTGTGTGTGTGTGTGTGTGTGTGTGTGTGTGTAGATCCTCAGAATAATTCTGCTCCTTGAAAATCTTCGTGGGATGCTCATAACAAGTCTTATTACCACAGCTGATATTCAAAGTATTTCAACAATCATTATCAGCAAAACACTAATTAGTAATAGTGGACTATGGCCTTGGAGGGAGAACACAGTTTAGGAGGACCCTTGAGAGTCGGGCATTAAGTCTTTAGTTTCTTGGTTTAAAGATTTCTGAAGGATCCCAGAGGAAGGATTTAAGAGTAAGAGGCATTACCACATGGTAACTGATATAGCTGTTCTACATAAATATCCTTCTCCTTAGCCCTGAGAGCTAAAGGTTGACTTCTCTGAAGCAGACAGTTTGCAGACTTGACTCTCAGATGGAGGGATGAAATACTCTGTGTCATGTTTCCATGGAAAGCAAAGACAAAATAAAAGAGAGGCCATCACCTGAAGCAATGTGCAGAAGATGCTGCACTTGGAACTTTAACATCTGCCCTGCTGGGTGATCTACTTGCTTTCAGTAGATGCCTCCTTTCTACTCACCAACTTCTCTACTTTGGAATATGAATATTTAACTTATCCATGTCCCACCATTTTATCTCAGATGTACATAATTTGTTTTTTGATTTTACGGGGGCCCACAACTGAGAGTTAGCCTGACTTTCAGATAAGACTGGACTTCTGAGCAATACTGCAACACATCAAGACTTCAGGGGCTGTCAGGGATGGAATGAGTGCATTGTGCATTGTGCAAAAGATATGAACCTTGGTGGTCCATGGGTGAACAACTGTTGTTTGGAAGTGATTTGTCCCAACAAAGGCTCACGTACTGGAGGTGTGGTCCCCAGAGTCTCAGTGTTGGGAAATGCAATGGATGTTGAAGATGTGGGCCTAGAGGGAGATCTTTGGGTAAGGGAGGCTG
Organism: Geosciurus inauris; assembly: GCA_004024805.1. NCBI lineage: Eukaryota > Metazoa > Chordata > Mammalia > Rodentia > Sciuridae > Geosciurus > Geosciurus inauris. Next base: position 155,664 of record PVHX01000872.1, on the reverse strand, counting down.
AGAGCTGTCCTTAGAAGGGATTGAGGTACTTCTCATGGGACCTGGTTAATTCTCACAGAAGAGTAATTATAAAAACCTGTTTTCTTCTTGGCTGGCTATGTGGTCCTTGTGTCTTGCCTGGGGCTTCCTCCATTGTGATCTGGCACAAGGTCCTCACCAGAGCCAGGTAAATGCCTGCATCATGCCCTTGAATCTCCAGAATTATGAGGTAAATAAATCTCTTTCTTCAAAAGTATTCCACTTCACATATTTTATAATGTGAATAATATAAAACCTAAACCAGGGCTGGGTTCTAGCTCAGTGGTAGAGTACTTGCCTAGCATGTATGAGGCCCTGGGCTCAATCTTCAGCACCACATAAAAATAAATAAGTTAAAGGTATTGTATCCATCTACAACTAAAAACTTTTTAAAATTTTTTAAAAGAAACCTAAACCATAGCAAGATCTATAATTAAAAAAGAAAGTCTAAAATCAATGATTCAAAGAGAGGATCAGCAATTAGAACAACAATATTCTATTCAGAAACTATATAGACTAGAAGGGAATGGAAAAACATTAATAACATGCTGAAAGGCAAAAATACTGGTAAAATAAAATGTTATCCTGGAGAAATCTCTTTCATAAATTTAAAGTCACAAGTATTTCACATAAATAAACTGAATACATTATTGTCAACAGATTTTTATTACAAGAATAATGAAAATGATTTATTTAGGCCAAAGGGCAGTAATCCAGATGGTAACTCAAATCTATACAAAGGAATGAAAAGAACTGAAAACAGTAAATATATTGATCGATATAATTGAAACTTCAGATAGACAAAGTGTGTTAGCAGTAACAAAGATAGGGGAATCTAGCATACTATTGCAAAGTTTTATAATACACATGAAGTCATATAGTTTATTTAAAGGTAAAAGGTGGTTAATAAAAGATGCATCTTGTAAACCTCAGAACCAATAAAAATTAAAATGGAACCAAGAGCTATACCCAATAATACAAAAGTGAGAATAAAAATTGATCATTAAAAGGAACACTATCTTAAGACATAAAAGAAAGAAAAAGGACAGAAAAGAGATGAAATAAATAAGATATGAATAAAAGATAGTGGATTTAAACTCAACCATCTTGATGATGGAACTGAATATAAGTAATAACAGATACTTCACCTGAAAACCAAGGATGGTCACAACTCATGACTCAACTATCTGCTGTCTAATGGAAAAATTATGTTCAAAGTACAAAGCCAAAAATAAAATAATGAGAAAAGAAATATGATGTAATTCCAGTAAAAAAAAAAAGTCACTTCTGGGCTCGGATTGTGGCTCAGTGGCAGAGCGCTTGCCTCGCATGTGTAAGGCACTGAGTTCAATCCTCAGCACCACATAAAAACAAATAAAGGTATTGTGTCCATCTACAACTAAAAAAATATTTTTAAAAAAGTTGCTTCAATAGTTATATTAAAATCAGAGTCAGTAGTTTTTGTTTTTTAAAACAAAAAATTACTAGTGATAATTATGAGTCCATCATAATGAGATATGCATCAATCAATCAAAAAGCATGTAATAATAAAGTTGATAAAAAGCTGAAGGAAAAGATGATAAAAAGAGGAAGAAATAGATTCACAAATTTCTAAAATTGCATTAATTTATAGAATGAATGAATAAAATAATAAGTATAGAGAAGTCCTGAAAAAGACTGCATTAGTATTGCCTGATATTTATTGAACATTGTATCTAAAAACAACAAAATTACACTTTTCAAGTGCACATAAAATATCAGCCTCTGAATATTTTGGACTAAGTTTTGGACCTTAAAAAGGCTAAGTAAATTTAGAATCAAACACACTAAGTTCTCTCACCATGTGGATGGAACTAAAAGAATCAAAAACTGAAAAATAACTGTAAAATTCCCAGGTGTTTGGGTAATAAACAAAATATCAATACGATATCAGTCAAATAAAAAAGCACAAGGTAAATTAGAAAATATTTTGATCTGAAATTAATTAAAATATAAATATCAAAATGTATTCAATAGAGCTAAAATAGTGCTTAAGGAAACATTTATAGCAGTCAAGACTTTTATCAGAAAAATATGAAAGTTCTGAAATTGATAATTTATCCACATTTAGAAGCTAAAATAAGAATAAATTAAACCTTAACAAAGAAGCAATAAAACAGAAAGAGAACCAATAGTTTTTAAAACTTCCAAAATCTTTTTGTGTGTGTGTGTGTGAATGAACCACAACATTGATATACCTCTAGCCAAACTATGAGAAGGAAAAAAAATAAAAATTAAAATTCAAGAATGAATCTGATCAAACTTCCTTGTGTACATATATGAACATATCACAGTAAATTTCATCTTTATGTATATTTATAATGCACTAATTTTAAAAACCTGTAAATAAAAAGAAGAAAGACCAATAGAATAAAGGAAAGGGAATAGGGGAGGGATACAAGGAGGACTGGGACTGAATTAGAGCAAATTATATTCCATGCTTGTGTGATTATATCAAAATGAACCTTAATATTATGTATAATTATAATACACTGATTAAAAAAGAATACTAGGGCTGGGATTGTAGCTCAGCGGTAGAGTGCTTGCCTCGCATGCATGAGGCCCTGGGTTCGATCCTCAGCACCACATACAAAGCAATAAAATAAAGACATTGTGTTCATCAACAACTAAAAAAATATTTTTTTTAAAAAAAAGAATACTAGAAATGAAAGAGGGCCTATTCCCACAAATACTATAGATATTAAAAGTATAAAAGGGAAAATTGTCATCACCTTTATACCAATAAGTATAACAATTTACATGAAAAGAATAATCATCGAAAGACACAAATGACCAATATCCATTCAAGAATAAATAAATATCCCCTACCATGTTGTATCTTTGAAATACATCAGATGCACGATTTGAAATTTTCCCAGAGCCAAAACCTCAGGCCTAGATAACTTCACTGGTACTTTCCATAAAACAGTTAAGGGAAAAAAATGATGAGCATTCACAAACTCTTGCAAAAATAGAAAAGAATGGAATATCTTCCACTGTGTTTTATGAGTCCAGTATTATCCTGATTACAGAATCTGACAAAGACATCACAGGCAAATGAGAGACCAATGTATTCCTCCTGAAAACAGGTGCATAAGCCCTTAACAAATGATTGCTAATCAAAGGCAACAAAATATGAATAGAATAATACCTTATGAGCAAATAGGGGTTGTTTCAAGAGTGTAAGGTTGTTGAACATTCCAAAATCTAATCAATGGGGTTTATCATATACACATTCAAAAACTGAAAGTTTATGAGTCTCTAAAAAGGATCTTATACTAAAAAATTATTGTATGAAATCCAATACCTGTTTATGATGCACATTTCAGTAAATTACGAATGTAAGAAACTATTTCAATCTGAAGAAAAGGAATTAATGAAAGACTGGAGCTAAATCATATTTAAATATGAAACACTAAAGGCTTTGCCCTAAGATAAAAAACAGACAAGTAGCTTTATTTTCACTATTTCTATTCAACATTGTTCTGAGGACCCAGTCTATCTCAATAAAGCAAGATATAGATATGAAAAGCTTCAGACTGGTATGTAAGAAGTAGAACTGTCTCAATTCATAAATAATATTATCAGGTTTGAAGAAAACCCTAGGACATCCACTAAAAGCTACTGGAAAAAAATCAAATTAATAAGGTCACAGGACACAAAGTCAATGTGCAAAAACCAATTGCATTTCCAACTAGGAGCAAAATATTGTGAACAATGAGCAATAAATTCCAATAAACAGCAGATACCTAGCATGTATTAAGAAAATATGTGCCAGGACTGTATATTTAAATATATAAAAAGATTGATCAGAGAAATTAAGTAAGTGGAGATACATACCTTTTTGTGGATTAGAATACTCATTACTAAGTTATCAGTTCTCCCCAAATACAGACACACACACACAAAACTATAAGATTTTCCCCTCAGTGCAGTCCTAATAGAAACTCCTACAAGCTTTTTTAAAAATTTACAAGTTTATTCTAAATTTTATCTAGAAATGTAAATGACCTAGAAATGTTAAAACAATTTTAAAAGAACAAAACTGGAAGACTTACACTAGCAGATTTCAAACTATATTAAAAGATATAATAATCCAGACCATGTTTTATTGGGGTAAGAAAAAGAATATGGGTCAGAAAACAAGTCTAGAAACTGAACAATGCATGCGTTATTTTATTTCTAGTTTGACAATATTTTGTTTGTTTAATTTGTATTGTGTTAGTGGTGGAAGGGTGGAAGAGGTGATCAGGATAAATATAGGTTGGATTAGCCTAATCCTGCTTTTTAAAATTTTTGTTTTTGGCATTTGTTTTCATGACTATATTATGGTTCTCCTTTGCTATTAACTATATCTTTATTTAAATTTTTTATTTTTTTGGATTGATATATAAAAAATCAGTTGCCCTTATAGGAGTTGATTGCAGAATAGTAGCTACAAGAGATAGTGGGATGTAGAGGGGTTGATAGGTATAGACAATGCTACAGTTACATAAGTAGAGTAAGTTCTGGTATTCTATTGCATAGCAGGATGAGGATAGTTAACAAAAATGTATTGCTGTTTCCTCCTTTTGTTTTTTTTTTTTTGGTACTAGGATTGAACTGAGGGGCACTCGACCACAGAGCCACATCCCCAGCCCTATTTTGTGTTTTATTTAGAAACAAGTTCTCACTGAGTTGCTTAGTGCCTTGCTGTTGCTGAGGTTGGCTTTGAACTCATGATCCTCCTATTTCAGCCTCCCAAAGTGCTGGGATTACAGGCATGTGCCACCATGCCCAGGTTGCTATTTACTTCCTACAAAGGGACATATGTGTAAGTGGACTTCTGGCATTACTCCATTTTTAATATATCTGTTCCCTCAGGCAAATATCTACTGATGTTATTATTTCTGGGTCTATGAATTTCTTATAGAACTGTAGTCATTGACAGTTTTGAAAGCCAAACTTCTGAGAATATGGTGTTCCATCACTTAGAAGCATCAGGAAAACAAGGTATTAAGGGCACTGATGTTGGTTGGTATCCTTCAGCCCTGAAAGGGCATCCTGGTTCTTTTATTTACCAAAAGTTGGTCCTTCCTTGGATAAGGTATTCTTCATAAGATTCATCTGAATTTCAAGGATTCAAACCCAGATCTCATAAGTTTATTTTGAGGATTAAATGAGATAATAAGGTAAATTTATATAAAACACAGAGAAAGGTATATAGTAAATGATAAATAAATAGACATAATTATCATTTTATTGTTTTTACTGTTGCTGCTAAGAGTGCCCATGTTCCAATGGGCTTTTTAGATATACTATCATCCATACACAAATCTCTCTCTTCCTTTTTCAAAATAATCTGAGGAGTGGTTCCCTGTTTTTGACTAGTGGCCCACAGAGCCACTGCTAGTTAGCCTATATGGTAATTTTGCACTGATTTCAAAAAAAAGTTACTCCTTCTCAAATGACAAACCTTAAGACAGCTCATGTTTTGGCAAGCAAACTAGAAATTGATTACCTGCATGCTCACTTGTGTTGTTTGGTAGTCAGCTTTTCCTCACTCTGACCAAAATATCTGAGAAGAACAACTTAACAGAGGAAAAAGTTTATTTTGAGCTCACTTTCAGAGGTTCTGTCCATGATCAGTTGACTCCACTGCTCTGGGCCAGAGGTAAGGCCAAACATCCTGTCTACAGTTACCACCCAGTATTTGTTACAAATTTTAATCCATCAAATGAATCAATCCACTAATTAGGCTATGATTCTCATAATCTAATCATTTCACCACTTGTATTAACACAGGAGTTTTGAAGGGACACCTCATACAAAGTCTTAACATATGGTCACATGTCTTTGTACCAGGCAAGAATTTCATCACCATACAGATGTATAGGTGTCGACTCTGGTGACACAATGAGAATAAATGGGCCCAATTCAAATCCTTGCCTTTCCTTTGGTACATGCCCCTACTAAATCCAAGAAGATCATCCCCAATTTCATCTGAGTATAGGACTTTTAGTAACAGATGGACACAGTTCTTGTGGTGAAGGGTGCTTTGGAAAGTACAAGCAGCTCCATAAACAGTCACATTCTCTGACTTCAGAAGGTGGGAGGTGCAGGGATTCCTGAGAGCACAAGGACCTCCAACTGTAGGAGACATGAGTAAGTAGAGGAGGAAAGGAGGAATGAATCTGAGAGGAAATGGTAGGATTTTTGCATTGATCAATAAATTAAATTTAAAGAGGAAATAAAGGTTAGACATAACACATAAAGCTGACTATGCTTATCAAAATTGTATTTATATTTTATACTAGATAATATTATGTGTGTATAGAACTACTGTCCTAAAATAAATTCTATTTTTTCAGATGCATATATTTTTCATATTATCCTTATTAAATAGGATGTATGCATTACATCTTAAAAGTAAAAGGTATCTTTTATTCCTCAAAAATTTTTACATTGATTTTTTTTACCCACTGGTATCATATAATTAAGATATAAAATTCAACTCGAAAATATACATACATACATATATATATATATATATATATATATATGTTGCCCCTAGCTACAAAACACACACATGAACACACATACACACACACATATCTACAGCAAATTCATAGGTATGTTAAACCTGGGATCCAACTGCCCAGCCCCTGTCTTTTTCTCCTCTCTAGCTGGTGGCTCTGAGGTTACCCATCACTAGGCACTTGGGGTATGACTCACGCATCTTATCAAAGCTCCCCCATAGCACTGACTACTTTGAATTGTTCATTTGGATTCAGCTGGGTTATGATCGCTTCCAGCCACACTCACTCTTCATTTCTTTACCCAAATTAAAAGGAAAACAAAACTCCCTCTTGCTACTCGGATCCTATCTGATACTACTGCATGATCTATTCTTTCCCATTAGTATCTGAATTTATGGTTTGTTACCATGGCAACCAACTGCTTTTAGCAAAATCTTTGATACCAGGTTTCCCATTTTCAATACAGAATCTGCACTGTATGTATTTTTTCATTGTAAGCCTGAAATTTTCAGTATAATCTAATCCATGCTTTTTCAACAGACAGAACCTATTTGTTTTCATTTTCTTAGCCTCTTAAGCAATTATATACTTTTTTTCACAAAATAGTATCATTTTTTTAAACAAACATAAGAAAACAGATTCCTAAACATTTCTACTTTTTGTTTCCAGAAAAGGTGATTCAGTGGCCACTTTCATTTCTAGAAAAATAATTAGTCTGCAGTTTCTGAAAATTATACAATTGTATGCATATCCCAGTCATGTGCTGACATTTTTCCCCCTTTTAATGGGACGTGCTGACTTTTAAAACCAGCACCGTGACTCATTTTTGGTTTTAGTTCACTTGCTGGTCCTATTTCTTAGCTATGCTGATATAAAAGCACACCAGGAATTCAGTTTCATTCTTTATAGCATTATGTATGATATTTTCTCCAAAATTTTGCTGAAATTCAACTGCTTTGTCACTTGGAGTTTTGTTTCAATTATCCAAAATGCCATGCTGTCTAATTAGGTATGCTGAAATTAGTATTTGAGTAGAGTCATTCTGTTCTATTATTTGACTTACAAGTTAGGATCAGTGGCTTTGTTTTCCAAGAAGTACAATAGTTTATTTTTAACTATGAGGGAGAAACAAGCAAATTTTTCAGGAACAAAGTGAGCTCTCAAAGAAAATAGTTTTTTTTCTGAGCAAATGGTTTATATGGACAAGTGAGATGATTAGAATTTTGTAAAGAACTATGAAGTCATTTACTGTAAAAGGCAAATAAGCAGAAGTGTGAGGAAATTGAAATTTAGGCTTACATAATAAAGGACAGTGAAGTGATAGACTAAGCTTACACCCAAAATGCCAAAAAGCATATCATATGTGACTAGGATGTATGAATTTCACAATTCTTAATGTTTTATGGAATTTTAGAGAATTGTGAAAGGTGAAAGATATTCTGAATTTATAAGTTTTCAGTCCATCAAAATATTCCATCTGTAGTTTAGAGATTTAGACTAAACGATGCCTAAATATATTGATGATTTTTTTTTCAAATCAACATTTCAGATGTTTTGCTACACAATGCTAACCACTCTGATGTTTCCAGTAATTATCAGGTGTAGAATATCTACATGTTGAGAATTCCTGTCCGATAGAGGGTTTTAAAACAGGAAACAGTATAATTAGGCACACCCAGTACTCATTTATGTGAGATCTACTGCCCTGAAAGCTGACCTTCTTTGCCTGCCAAATGCTTAAATATTAATCACTAAGTACATACTGGGACCATAAAATGCATTTTAGTACCTTCCTTCATTCTTATATACACTGAAAACTCCTTATAATAACCACTTTATCTTCTTCCTAACAAAATTCTTACCTTTATTATTTAAAATCATTTTTGTTGATATTTTTTTATACATTTGGACAAGACATAGCTTTTCCTCAGCAATATCAACATAATTGTGTTATGATAAAATGAACTGGATTTGAAAACAAGATGTACTATTAGATACAAGGTGTAGCATAGTTTTACATTCAAATTTCCACAAGTGCAAGAGGGTTGCCAGACAACAGTATGGGTTCTCACCACTCTACCTTGCCTTGCTATACTTTTTTAAAAAAGAGTAATTTGACTCTAGGGAATCCCATTTCCTGCATTGAGATAGACAACAGACAAGATGGTTAGAATTTTCAAAAGGTAAAAGATATGTGTCAGGTAGAATTGTTCTTTTCACTTATTTCAAAGTGACTGGAGTGAAAACCTAACTAGTTTTCATTCTTTGTGGCACTTTCTGTCCTATCATATGGAAGACCATCTTGTCAGAAATATTTTCCTTTTCCTTGGGGTTTAGAAAAAGATGATTATGACTTGATGTCCTTACAAATGTTCCCTTAGTAGAGATTATTTAGGCATATATATTTGCAGACCTCCGCCCCTGACACACACACACACACAGAAAATCTTTCTGAGAGTTTCTCTACTCTTGTTGTTAGCTTTCCATATTTACTACTTTGGAAAGTTAACCCCATTTCCTTTAGATAGAAGAATTACCTAAAGTTGCTACTCAAGGAGAAGTAAAGCAAAGAAGCATATGAAAGTTATCAAAAATCTGAGTGTTGATAAACAAGAAAAATCTTACCATATCTGGATTTTTTCCCAACCATTGCCTTTTTTCATATTTACATTTTTTGAGATCTTACTACATACTGGAATTTTCTCTATAACCATTCTTATAAAGTTTATAATTTGGAATGGTAATGAGAGTACACATATAAATAAATAAATATATAAACATGATTATGAGTTCTGCCCATGAAACAACAACTAAAACTACTATTATTACTACTAGTACTACTACTAGGCACACACACATAGAATAGAAACTGACAGAGGAAGCATGTTTAGATAGGGTGGAAGGAAACCCACAATGTGGCTATGCTACAGGATGAGAGGTGAGAGCCATGAAGAGAACAGGGCAGCAACAGCCCAGGCAGAGGGAGGGGACTTAATTAAAAAATACATCTCAATTGAAAGATCTCCCATGCTCTTGGATGGGCAGAATTAACATTGTCAAAATGGCCATATTACCAAAAGCACTATACAGATTTAATTCAATTCCTATTACAATCCCAATGACAGTCTTCATAGGAAAGGCAGTCATGAAATTCATTTGGAAAAATAAAAGATCCAGAATAGCCAAAAGCAATCCTTAGCAAGAAAAGTGAAGCAGGAAGCATCACAATACCAGACCTTAAACTATACTACAGAGCCAAAGTAACAAAAACAGCATGGCATTTGCACCAAAACAGACATGTAGACCAATGGTACAGAATAGAAGACACAGAGACAAATCCACATAAATATAGTTATTCTATACTAGACAAAATTGCCAAAAACATACATTGGAGAAAAAAATAGCCTCTTCAACAAATGGTGCTGGGAAAACTGGAAATCAATATGTAGCAAAATGAAATTAGACCCCTATCTCTCACTCTGCACAAAAATTAACTCAAAGTGGATCAAGGATTTAGGCATTAGAACTGTGACCCTATGCCTATTAGAAGAAAAAGTAGGCCCAAACTTTCACCATGTTGGCCTAGGATCTGACTTCCTTAACAAGACTCCTAAAGCACAAGAAGTAAAATCAAGTATCAATAAATAGAATGGAGTCACTCTTAACAGATTCTTTACAGCAAAAGAGATAATCAAGAATGTTAAGAGAGAACCTATAGAATGGGAGAAAATCTGCTACCTGCACCTCAGATAGAGCATTAATCTCCAGGATATATAAAGAACTCAAAAAACTTAACACCAAAAAAACAACAACAAATAAACCAATCAATAAATGGGCTAAAAAACTGAACAGACATTTCACAGAAGAAGAAATATGATTGGTCAACAGATATATGAAAAAAAAAATGTTCAACATCTCTAGCAATTATAGAATGGCAAATTAAAACTACACTGAGATTTCATCTTACTCCAGTTGGAATGGCAGTTATCAATAAATGTTGGTGAGGATGTGGGGGAAAAGTACACTCATCCATTGCTGGTGGGATTGCAAATTGGTGCAACCACTCTGGAAAGGAGTATGGAGATTCCTCAGAAAACTTGGAATAAAATCCCCATTTGACCCAGCTATCCCACTCCTTGGTTTATACCCAAAGGACTTAAAATCAGCATACTACAGTGACACAGCCACATCAATATTTATAGCAGGTCAATTCACAATAGCTAAACTATGGAACCAACCTAGGTTTCATTCAAATGATGAATGGATAAAGAAAATATGGTATATATACACAGTGGAATATTATTCAGACATAAAGAAGAATGAAATTATGGCATTTGCCAGTAAATGGATGGAGCTGGAGAATATCATACTAAGTGAAATAAGCCAATTTCAAAAAAACCAAAGGCCGAATATTTTCTCTGATATGTGGATGCTAATTCACAATTTGGGGAGTGGGTTAGGAGGAGTACTTTGAATTAGACAAAGGTGAATGAAAGGAAGGAAGGGAAAATGGGAATAGGAAAGATAGTAGAATGAATCGGGCATTACTATCCTATGTGCATATATGATTACACAACCAATATAATTCTACATCATGTACAACCAGAAGAATGAGAAGTTATACTCCATATATGTATGATATATCAAAATACATTCTACTATCATGTATAATTAGAATATATTTAAAAATTTTTTTAAACAGCATCTCAATATGATTGGGAACCTGAAAGGAAACTCAGACATTTTGAACAAAGTGGCCCAGAGCAGAGTGCAAGAAGTTATTTGGGAGAGGAAAACCATGCTCAGGCGACTCACATACTTTCAGTGAAATGGGAAAACCTTGTACTGGGTTGTGAGAGCTCTCATCTCTCTTAGTACTGTGATTACCTATTTTGGTACTAGTGATATTCCACTTCTGCAATGCAGTACACTTTCTTCAGCATGTCTGAGATTCTTTGGTGTGAGGATTTGTCTTGCTCCTCTTTAAATTCCAAGGCCTAATATGCTGCTTAAAATATACAGTAGGAGCTCTACTAAACATTGGTGGAATAAATAAAGCTTGAATGAACAACCGGACAATGCCCAGTGTTACCCTCCACCAGTCTGTCCTTGAGAAAAACTTGACCTTTGTGAGAAATTTAACAAGTCATTTATTTTCTATACCAATGCTATATTCCATCACTATGAAGAACAAATGTATCAATATTTTTAAAATGTTTTTAGTTGTAGATGAACACATAATACATTTATTTTTTAATGTGGTGCTGAGTATCGAACCCAGTGCCTCACAGATGCGAGGCAAGTGCCCTACCACTGAGCTATACAGCCCCAGCCTAAATGTATCAGTATTTTTATGTATGCTATCTTGTATACAAATAATGTAATTAATTACCATATTTTCACCCCCAGATATATGATCCTAAAACTTTTCTACATCTCAGTCTCAGTACCTAACTCCATCTGTTCAATCTCCTTACTAGTTTTCATAATGCTAAACAAGATCACTGACAATAATTTAAACCTGATTACCATGTTTTAATTAGTACCTTGGCTATGAAAAATTATTAAATAGCAGTTATCACATCTCAATTCAAACCCTCCTAATATTAACTGAAATTAATATAGCATTTTAAAGTTTTTAAGGTACTTTATGTACTATAAGAATTTCTTTATAAAATCAAATCACAATGAATTAGCCTTTCTATATTTATTTTGCCCAGATTAAAAAGTAGAAGATCATCTACATAGTTTACTTGAAAAACAAGAAGAAATCCTAAGATAATATATCTCAGCAAGTTATGGGCCTAACTTCCTTGTGCATATGCAATAATAAATAGTAAATATAATTAAGAGCTAAAGTAGAACAAGTAAGAAAAAATGAAGACATAGGGAATCAGGAAAATCCCATTTTTTTTATTGCTACCATTGGCTCACATTTCCCATAGAGTTTGAAAGATGTATAGTAACATTAATAAATGATGTTCCAAACCTTATCTCCTGAGAGGTCACTTAATCGTTAGCATGGAATAGTTTTTTTTTTTTCATATGAAAGCAGATTGTTACATGATTAAATGAATGCATGTGTGTATTTGCACCCATGTGGGTGGTTTTTATGTATTGTGTTTCCAATGTTCCTTGAATCTTTTACATAACAGAAATAGAATAAAACACAGTGTAGTCCCATTGGGCCATCTCTAGTGCTCAGTACAGATACTTCCCTCTTCTAAAAAACCAATATACACTGAGATTTTGATTTGAACCATTTATTTGACCCTTTTACAGAACAACATATCCCCTCTGGCTCCTCTTCATGTAGCCTGTGCTGAGCTTGTATTTAGCAGTTAGCTAGGGCAGGTCTAACCTGCTGAGAATTGGAGGGAGAGCATTGCTTTTTAGAGTCCTGTAACTGAAGACTGTCTTTAAGAATCTTGATTGAGCTTTGACATTTGAACCTTAGAAAAAGAAGCAAATTCCATATCTTTAGTCTTATCATGAATCATTCGATACACATCCCTTTAGACATGATCTTAAAGTAACCCTCAGTTAAAGTCAAAGATAGATGTTTTCCTCACATCCCATTTATACAAAAGGTAGTTCAGTTGAAGCAGATAAAAAATAGGGGCATAAAATCTATCTCTGCTCAACCAATTGCTAAAATAATTAGCATGAGAGACATGAACCCTTCAGATACATTTTTTTTGTTATTATTTTAGAGGTTAAGAAAGAAATATAAATGACTTTTTTTATTCTGAAGGAGAGAAAAAGCTCTGTGGTGAATTGGCACAGAGTTCTTTGAAGTTAACTAGTGTTGTCGTTTGGATCTATAATGTTCCCCCAAAGCTCATGTGTTAAAAGTATGATCCCCAAAACAGCAATATTGAGAGGTGGGCCTTTAGGCAATGATTGGATATGAGGGCTATGACCACCACTGATAGTTGAACGGACTATTGGGAGGCAGGACCTAGTTACAGGAAATAGGTCATTGGGGAATGGCCTGGAGAGGTTTGACCTTTTTCTCAACCCTTTCCTCTCTCATTCTCTTTGCTTTCCTGGTACCATGAGCTGAGCAGCTGTCCTCCACTATGCTATTCCACCATGATATTCTGCCTCACTTTAGGCCCAGAGCAATGAAGACTGCCAGTCATGGACTGAATCCACCAAAAGCATGAGCCAAAATTAATCTTTCCTCCTTTAAGTTGTTCTCATCAGGGATTTCAGTCACAGCAATGAAGAGCTGATCAACTAGGAAAAAGACCGTAATGTGAAGCTAAGCAGAACGATTTTCTGCCTCCAAACGTGCACACGCGCGCGCACACACACACGCACACACACACACACACACACACACACACTAGGATGTGCACAAGGAGATCTTTTCCTTATGAAAGCCATAATAAATAAGGCAGTTCACTCAGCTCTAACAAAGTGGCTGACTGTAAGGTGAGAATTGGGAAAAATCAGAGGATAGAGGGAAAATGTATCTCTACACTGTACTCTGAGATCTTTGATTGGATTTGCCAAGAAAACCAGTCAATGGTTGGCAAAATGTAAATTTTTTAAAAAAAATTTATTTTCCTTTTAAAATTCTTTTTAGTTAATATACAACACACCAGGATACACCTTGACATAATCACCAAAGCATAGAACGCAATCCACTATGATTCAGTTCCCAGTACTTCCCCCAGCCCCGGCTCTTCTCCCTCCACTCCATTGATCCTTCTTCAATCCATCTACAGTTTTTTTCTGTTTATTTGTTTGTTTGTTTTTAATTGAGGCCCATGGATATACCTGATGCCAGGATCCACCATGCCATATCCGTGCATGCACATACAAAATTTTGGTCAGATTCAAAAAGTTTAATAACATTGGAACTATGAACTTTTTTTCTTTAGAAGTCTAAAAGTTTATTAAGCTGATTTAAATCTGATTTATAACAACTAGAAATTGGTGATAACCTCAATTAATAATTATCAACTTTAAAATAAGTTTTGATTCTGCTGATATTCAAAGTAACTGTTTCTGAAGGCTGGGAGTGTAACTCAAGTAATAGAATCTTGCCTAGCATGTACAAAACTAAACCCCAGTTCTGAGAAAAAAAATCAAAGTAATTGTTTCTCAAGGAAAGACAATCGTATAGCTCTCTTTCCAATCTTGATCATATAGAATAGTTTTTGCTTAGCTCTTCATAAACTGTTAGAAGACCCACTTATGGGGATGGTGGAATGGTGAGGAATACTTTTATTGAAAAATTTGCCATTGGATGCCTGATTTGTAGTAGGTGCAATGGCAAACATTCCAAATTAAAGACATGGTTTTATGTAAGAGATTATAGTCTAAGGGGAGGTTTGGCTGGCTTCATCCAGTAGCAAGAATCAGGGATTTGCTAAATTGACTCAATTAAATTTAAGGAAAAGCAGGTTTATTGGGAATAAATGTATATGCTAGAACAGGAACTGACAGAGGCAGCTGTAGATGTTTTTGTTTCTCTCCCTATTTCCTTCCTCTCTCTGCCCTCCACACATACGCTCTTATTCTCCCTTTGCTATCCTGATCGATGCTTATTTCCTACCCTCTCAAGGTTTTGCTTTTAGTAGGCTATGCATCCATTTGCTCACTCACTCAATGTATATATTAAGGGGACCAGAATAGGTAGAAAAAAGACTTGTCTTAATACAAAAAAAGGGAAGAATAAAAGAAAAATAGAGGTTCAGAAAGATCAGTAAGGTAAAGGGAAGAACAGCTGACAAAGAATTTTGAGAAATGACTATCAGGATAAAATTTCTCATTGATCAAGGAAAGGGAAGGTCAAAAGTTACCTGCTGAAGCAGTAGAATCAAAGCTTACATGGAGAGGGTTCAGGAAGGAAGAAGAGAAATAAGATAGTAGCTAGAAGGGAAATGGGCAGTCAAGAGAAGAGTTCTTTACCTTTAGATGGAATAAATTATAACATACTTGCATAAGAATGAAAACAATTTATTGGGGAGGGAAAGGTAATGTAGGAGAAAATGGAGAGAATTGGTAGACTCACACTCTCAAGTAAATGTGTTTGGGCATATCAGCAGAGGCATTGGCTTTAAGTAAGTATGGTCTGTGGCATGTCTGTGGTGAAGGTAGCAGGCAAAGTTAGTGGTGCATGGGCGTACACGTAGGAGGTGAGCAGATATGGAGATAAGCATGTGTGAAAGACCTCCTAGAAATTCTACCTTCAGGTTATAACTCAAGTCCTTCGAGCTCAGTTTGCCAAGGCAATCTGATCAGCCTAGCCCGAACATTAATACTTGACATGATATTGGTCCTAAGTCACGATGCACTGAGCATCCTTTGGATCAGCTGCCTTCCTGTTGGCTGAATGTTCCTGGTCAGGAGATATTACCAGCAAACAGGATTATGTGGTCCAAGTCAGTATCTATTAAGAGCAGGAGTTAAGGGAGACAGTTACCCTTAGAAAAGGTTATTACTTGCAAGCTTGGTAAACATGCTTTAATGTATTTACTTACTTAAAATTTATGAAAGATAAAAATTGACCAAATAAATTATTGCCTAAAATGTAGGCCCTAAATACAAGATGCAAGAGAAGAAATTCTTGTAGGATTTTATAGACTCAAGTCTAATTATTTTCATTTTAAAACAGGAATTCTCTCATCAGTAGGGATTATTCTCCCTTATATTTTTACTTTGGTTTTGAGCAAAAGAAATTTTATAATTTGAAAAACTATAATTATATTATTATGACATTAGTGATAATACTTAACATTTATATTATTGATTATTGTATATGATTGTACTTAATACTTTGAACAGATACATGTATTTTCTCATTTCATCTTCACAACATTTTCTCTGAGGTAAGTAATAGATGAGTCATCAGAATAACGGAGAGGAGTTAAGAAACTAATGCAAGCTAATAATTGGTAGAGCTAAGATTTTCCTTCTGACAGATTTTAACAAGATAAAGTTTGGGTATTTGAGTATCTAAAAGGAAAAGATGGGTATATGAAGAAATGAAATTTTGAAAGGCCTATGCCAAAATTAAGTACAGTATATATACAATGAAGACTCATGGTGGAAATGGTTAGTATGTCTTAAAAAAATATGAAGAGACTCAAGGAAGATTTCATGAATCTTGACACACCCACAGGGGTGGAGGGCTTTAAAAAAATATTTCAGCTAGAGAAGTATGAGAAGGAACCAGGGTATCCAGGAAACTTATACTTTGTAATTGTAGGATGCAGGTACCAGAAAGCTAGAGCAGATTAGACCCTCAGGAAGAAGGTAGGCTGAACTTGTACTTATTGAAGGACAAAACAAGGCTTGTTGAAGTGTGATCTGTCCATGCTGGGTCCCCAGGGTCCTTGAAACTCTTTGAGCAAGGCCATAATATCCACACTAGGTTTATGATGCTAACTTATATTCAGTAGACATTTTCTTGAAAATAAACTCTCACTCTAATGAAAACCACTGGCAATTATTATTTATTGCCAATCATAGAACTAACTTTAAAGGGAAAATGAGAATTTTGGAAAACTTGTATCTTGTTCTGAAAGCTTGACAGCTTCCTAATAGAGAAGACATCCCAATATTGGGATATATCAATGAATGTGACTTTTATGATTGATGCTATATAATAAAATGCATCAATATTTGGAATATCTATATAATTCAGTGAACCAATCCTATCCATGTAATCAAAGCATGATATTAAAAAATCATACATGGACAAGAGTTACCATTAAGATGCAAGTTAGACCAGTGGATTTAAGTTAAGAGAGTAAAAAATGCCACTCATATTTCAGATTACATATTGAAACTACACTACAAGAAATTACCATTTGTTGAGATTTGGTGGAGTAAATAACATGAATCCAAAATTCCATGAAAATAACTAATATAGTCCTTTATTTTCCAACCACATATCTCTGAAGCACAATTTTTGTCATATAGTATGAATAAAAAATCACAATTGATTAAATGCAGAAGCACAGAAAGAATTCAGTTGACTTTTATTTAAGCTAAGTATTACAGAGATTTACAAAAATATTAAACAATGCCAGTCTGCTATTTTTTGTTTTGAAAAGTATATTGTTTTTCATAAAAATATATTATTTGTCTTAATATATAATAGAGCTTTTGTTACTTTAAATAAATTAATATTTATCTCAGTTTTCATTCCTAACACAGTTAATAAACATAGATTTAATCTACAGGAAAAAAGTATTTGAGAATCATCAATAAATTTTAAAGAGATAAAGCAGTCAGTAATCCAAAAAGTATGTGAATCACTGTACCGAAGAAGCTAAGAAGTTTTATTCATTGTGATAAGTAGAATACAGATTTGTGTTTAGAATACGATTCAGCAAGCAGAGTAGATATGGTCTAGAAGACCACTGTCTGAATGGAATTTTATTAAGGTTTATCGTACAAGTAAAACTTGGAGTTCTTTTAAAAAGATTTGAATTAGGTGCAACATGTTCCATTCTATATTCATTCACTCTAGTGTAAATTTTTTTGAAGGTTCTAATACATTCATTACACTTAAGGAAAAAAAATAGTTAAAGAACACAAAAAGTTCATGCTGATGCTCAATTGGGAAGAAATGAAGATGTGTTAGAAGCTGTGTTCTGATCTCTTAAGGTTGTTCGTGTGGAAGAAGGAATTGAACTTATCTGCTCCAGTGAGCCTAATGAGTTCCAATGGCTGGAATTTTCAGGGAAGCAGATTTCAGAACTTTGTGACAATTAGAACTGTTTAGAAACAGACTGAGAGGCTTTATTTGGTGGTTATGTTAATCCCTTGAAAATAACTCTTGTTCATAATGCTGATTTTACACAGGTCACTCTATTAGACACTTGACATGATACCAATTCTCTTGGTTCTCATAATAACTCCAAGCAATAGGTATTATCATGTCCCTATTTTACAAGTGAGGGAAAAGTTTAAGAGTTTAACTCTTCAGCATCATACCAAAGGCTACTTAGAAGCAGCCATGGGAACCAGGAACAACAGCTCATTGCAGATGCTCAGTTCTAACTCAGGTCCTCCGATTCTCCTGCTCAGGCTTTAGACATCATGTGCACAGCCCATACATGAACTATGTGTAACAACGTGAAAAAGATGATACCAAACCAGATTAAAAGCTCTCTACAGTACCTTTTAAGTGCTAGGATTTTTTAACTACCCCAGGTGGAGATTTTTCTAACTCTCTTTGTTTCTCAAAGTTTTTCACAATACCTGGAACATAGTATATTTTCAATAAGAATGTGTTAAATACAGAAATAATAAGTTTACAATTATAAAATAAAAGAGAATATAGGGCACTGTTTAGAAAAGTTATTGAAATGGGTGATGGCTAACTTTAGTGTCACCATGACTGGATGAAGTGATACCCAGATTATCCTATTATTTCTGAGTATGTCTGTGAATTGTCTCCAGAAAAGACTGGCATTCCAATCAGTGGATGGATGAAGGAAGACATGCCTTCACCTAACAGGAGTAGATGCCATTTAATTGGCCAGTGGCCCACATAGAAAAAAAAAAGCAGAGAAAAAGAACATTTGCTTTCTCTTCTGGAGCTGGCATACCCTTTTCACCTGCTCTAGGACATCAGAACTCCAGGTTCTCCAGCCTTTGGACTCCGTGGTTTGCACCTGGGTTCTCAGGCCTTCATGAGTGACACCACTGCCTTCCTCGCTACTGATACCCTTGGACTTGGAGTGACCCATGCGACCAGCTTCCCTGTTCTCCAGCTTGAAGATGACACATTTTTAGACTTCTCAGGCTCAGAATCATATAAGCCAATTCAGATGTCCAGAGATATGAATGGAGATCAACCTAAGAACCTGCTTTCAGGAAGTCTCAGTTTTCTTTACTTAGGGATAAGACTTCCACGATTCCATATTCAAATTTATGCACATAGTAATGCAGCTTTTATGGTTTCCAGATTTTATGACAATATCTGGTAGCCTTATTGGTAATGACCACTGTTGCTGTGAGGTTTCACTGAGCAGATTTGGAAAATAAATCCTATGGCCAACATGTTAACTGTCAGTCTGAACCAATGCCAGATATCTAGTCCTTTGGTGACAGGTTTCTGAAGTTAGGCTTGTCATTTTGAAGCATAAAATAATTCATAAAAATTATAGTTTGCATGTGATTTAGTGACCACCAATTTGTCAAATGTTATATGCACACACATTTATAACATGTACATATATGTGTGTGTGCATGTACACATATAAAATTTCTGGATGAGAAAATACTTAAAAGAGCCCAGTAATCAGCTGTATAGAGAATGATGTACCTGAAATTTAGCAAAATTAAATATAAGCAAACAAAGAATAAAGCATTTTCTTGTAAAATTTTAACTTAGCCAATTTTTAATACTTTAAGGATAAGACTTTCTAAAAAGGTTCAAGAGCTAGATAAGTACAGAATGATATAACTTGAAGATATAAAACTTGAAGGTGCAGGTAGGGGGAAGTTTCCTCCATTTTGCTTAAAGTTTTGATATTGAATGTTTTCATTTGAGTTTAAAAAAATATACATGCTGAGTTCTATTTCACAGTTTATTAAACAGTGTTACCAGCTTGAAGGCACTTTAGACATGTGTGTATCAACAGAAGGGTCATTTGTAGCAAATTCATTTCGCTTAGTAAAAAATTATAGTAGAGTTGAACAAACACTTAAATATTGGATCCCTCAAATTAAAGATCACCAGGACTAGAACAGATTCCTCAATGGCTCTTCCTAAATCATTCTGCTGTTTCCTTTGTGCTCTTGACTAATGTTCTCTAAACTATGGAC
Source organism: Geosciurus inauris (assembly GCA_004024805.1). NCBI lineage: Eukaryota > Metazoa > Chordata > Mammalia > Rodentia > Sciuridae > Geosciurus > Geosciurus inauris. The sequence continues at coordinate 135,289 of PVHX01000872.1, read as the reverse complement.
TCATTACATGTCAAATGAGCATTAATTATGCCATGAGACAGTGAATCTACTGATAACTCCTGAATGCTTAAGACAGGGCTAAAGATATTTATTATGGATTTTAGATAATATAGTTCAATTTACAGTGCTTCATTTTTGCAATATCTATTGCCCTAGGAAAAAAATTCTCTCTTCTTCCTCAAAACGGGATTTAATCTAAGTCCAAAATGTCATTTTACTTGGCCATGCATAGTCACAAGGTATTTTATGTCATGTAGGGAAACTTGGATTCCAGGGAAGAAGTCCATAAACTGGTTTTGGTTCCTTTAACTCTGTTCTTTCTTTTCCTCAAATGTCTCCAATGAACTGATGTTCCAATCTGTGAAACTTTCATGAAAAATAAAAAGAACCAATCTGACAGCCTGAACACATCTAGGGGCTAATATCTTGTAGTAGGCTTGAATTCAAACACTGGGAAAAGAACTGAAATCCCACCATTACTCCTATTTTGTTGCTAAAATTCCGCTGGAACTAGAAGGCTTACTTTAGCATCTGTTAAAATAACATGACTCAACATAATATAAAAATATTAAGAATAAAATTTAAATGCTTGAAGATCTAGTTATTCTAGTGAGTAGGTCGATAATGTAAGCATATTTAAAAGTAGTAGAGGCTCTTTTTTTCTATTCTAGATAAAATCCTAATTAACAAAAACATCCTCATTAAGACATTTATAACCAACAGTCAAATCAGGACATTTGAAAGACAGTGGCGACAGAATTGGAGACTTGTTTTAAATTAAGGCTGGAAGATGGCCAGAACTGCTGTGGAATTTTAGGATATTTCCTCCACGCTGAAATGTCCAAGAGAGTTAAAAAGATATAATTTCCTTTAGAAGAACTCTGCCAGGAAACTAGGCAAAACTGAAGGTGAGCTATTTGGTTTCTAGCATCTTGTTTTGATCCTTTCAATCTTTTCCTCCTTCTATTCACTCCCTAAATGTCTCTGTAGGGCACAGGATTTGTTAAATGTACTTGTTTGGCACTAAAGATTCCCACCACTGTCCTGGTGATTGTTCTGCCTTACCTGTTAAGAAGGTCTACCTTTTAATGCTCTGCTGGATACCTTTGGGGGGGACTCCAGATATGAGGGTATCTGGAAGCCTCTGAGTTCATTTGCTGCAAAACACCTTTAGGAAGCATGCAAACCTGCTAAAATTCAGCACTGTTTCAGTCTTTTCAGTTCCTTAGATCATAATATGTTCTCACTAGAACACCATCTGAATTTATATACTTTTAAAATTTGTGTACTTAATTTCCAGATGCTCAAATATTTTTGCAATCTTTTTCCACCTCCCATTTCCATCTGAACTAAAACACTTAACATTTGCATAATATGTTTCTTTTTTTCCAAAAGAACATTGCCCCAATTAGCTAACTAGTATTGGAAATACTCTTAAGAAGGTTTTTCAGATGTATGAAAAGAGACTTATTTCAAATTTCTGCAAGAGTTATGGAGCAATTTAGCATTCAATTTCCTTTTAGTCACAAGCAATACTTTTATGATCATAAAGGAAATACTGTGAATAAATAATATTACATATGTATAAAGCATTCTTAAATCTTTACATGAAATATAATGTGCTGTACATTTGGCTCAATACTATATTCAAAAATAATACGTTTTCCTATACTACAAAGCTATAGTAACAAAAACAGCATGGTATTGGCACCAAAATAGACATGTAGACCAATGGTACAGAATAGAAGATACAGAGACAAACCCACATAAATACAGTTATCTCATACTAGACAAAGGTGCCAAAAACATACACTGGAGAAAAGATAGCTTCTTCAACAAACGGTGCTGGGAAAACTGGAAAACCATGTGCAACAAAATGAAACTATACCTCTATCTCTCACCATGCACAAAACTCAACTCAAAGTGGATCAAGAACCTAAGAATTAGACCAGAGACTCTGTGCCTAGTAGAAGAAAAAGTAGGCTCAAGCCTTCATCATGTTGGATTAGGCCCAGACTTCCTTAACAAGACTCCTATAGTGTAAGAAAAAAATTTTTTTAAATCAATAAATGAGATGAATTCAAATTAAAAAGCTTCTTCTCAGCAAAATAAACAATCAGTGAGGTGAACAGAGAGCCTACATTCTGGGAGCAAATTTTTGCCACATGCACATCAAATAGAGCACTGATCTCCTGCATATATAAAGAACTTAGAAACTTAACAACAACAACAAAAATCCAATCAATAAATGGGCTAAGGAGCTGAACAAACTTCTCAGAAGAAGAAATACAATCAACAAATATATGAAAAAATGTTCAATATCTCTAGCAATTAGAGAAATGCAAATCAAAACTAATCTAATATTTCATCTCATGCCAGTCAGAATGGCAGTTATCAAGAATACAAACAACAATAAGTGTTGGCGAGGATGTGGGGGAAAAGGTATGCTCATATGTTGCTGGTGGGACTGCAAATTGGTGCAATCAATCTGGAAAGCAGTATGGAGATTCCTTAAAAAACTTGGCATCGAACCGCCATTTGACCTAGCTATCCCACTCCTCGGTCTATACCCTAAAGACTTAAAAACAGCATACTACAGTAATGCTGCCACTTTAATGTTTATAGCAGCACAATTCACAATTGCTAAGCTGCGGAAGCAACCTAGATGCCCTGCAATAGATGAATAGATAAAGAAATTGTGGTATATATACACAATGGAATATTACTCAGCATTAAAAGAGAATAAAATCATGGAATTTGCAGGTAAATGGATGGAGTTGGAGAGCATCATTCTAAGTGAAGTAAGCCGGTCCCAAAGAATCATAGGCTAAATGTTTTCTCTGATTAGTGGATGCTGATCCACAATGAGGGTGGGGGTGGGGAGCATGGGAGAAATGCAGGAGCTTTGGATAGGGTAAAGGGGAAGGAGGGGAAGGGAGAGGGCATGAGGTTAGGAAAGATGGTGGAATGAGATGGACATCACTATCCTAGGTACATGTATGAAGACATGAATGGTGTGACTCTACCTTGTCTACAACTAGAGAAATGGAAAATTATGCTCCATATGTGTACTATGACATGAAATGCATTATCCTGTTTTAATAAATAAATTTTTAAAAATACAAATAATATGTTTTCATCAAATTGTATGAGCTTTCAGTCATCTGGAACAATATGTGTTCCAAGGACATCCGTTTTCTGATATTCATTCATTCATTTATTCATCAAATCCTTAGTAAGCAGATATAGCCTGCTAAAAGAATTTACTGACCATGCTGTTAGGGATTTTTCAATATGGTATGTATGCCATAAATACACATATACAGACACACATGTATATATGAAGAGAGAGGAAGGAAGGGAACAACAAAAAGGGAGAGAGAAAAAAAAAATTTAAGGAACTGTCTCAGACAAATTTTGGGGCTGGCAAATCCAGAGTTTATAAAGCAGGCCAGCAGGCTAGAAGTTTAGGTAAGAATTAATGCTGAAGTTTTAAGTCTGAAATCTACTGGCTGGAAACTCGAGGAGTTTCTGTCTTACAGTTTTGAGGCAAAAATTGATTCTCTTCCAGGAAACCTTAGTCTTTGTTCTAAAAGACCTTCAACTGATTGCTCGAGGCCCACATACACTGTAGAAGGCAATCTGCTAACTGAATATTAATGACATCTAAAATAAATATCTTCACAGCAGCATCTAGATTGGTGTTTGACCAAATAACTGTGCAAATAATTATCATGTCAAATTAACCATGATAATGTGTACTGCTATCCTTATTTTATGCATAAGAAAGTTGAGGCTCCAAGAATATTTTACTGGGATTCACTCAGATAATAATTGAGGACTGGTTTTGTACTGGAGCCAATGTGTTTTATTCTCTACAGCAATACATATGACAAAATCCAAGGCATAGTCTCTATGTTTTAAGTATTTAAAATTATTTGTGATGGAGGATGTTAAGTTATAATGTATTCATTAATCCAGTCAATAAATATTTATTGAGAGTTTTCTCTGTAATGGGTACTATGCTAGAAGCTGGGGCTCTGTCCTCTCACAGACAAACAATAAACAAATAAGCATACGAGCCACCTATGTCAAATGCCTCAAAGAAAAATAAAACCATGTGAGGGTGATGGAGCAAATCTCTATAGTGGTGATATCTGCATAGAGACCTGAATGAAATGAGAACATAAACCATGTATATATCTAGAGAGAAGTAGTATTTTCAGCTAAAGGGAAAAGCATGCGATTGGCCTTAAGGTGAATAGATACTTGGCCTTGCTCCGAAACAGCAAGGGGCCAGTGCAGCTGGAGCAGAAGGATCTAAGAAGGCTTATGTAATGGTAGATTTAACATAGCCAGAGAAAACACAGTTGTTCTAAAAACGGAAGAAATGTAAGAATGGATAGTTTGGGGCCACTTAGTAAGAGAACATTCTTTAAAAGGAGTTCTAACCAGGATGTTTGAAATTTAAAAAAAGAAAGAAAAAAGGAGGAATGACATAGGCAGAAACACTGAAACACCGAATCTGAAGTACATCAGATCAAAATAAAGAAGAATGAATAGTCATGAGCAGTTAATGAGACAGAGAATTCATACTGCAGAGAAATCATGCTGATTAGAAGCAAGGACCTGTGTGGGCTAACTATGAATTTCAGTAGGTGTCAAAATACTTGGTGTAAATTGATTGAACTTGAATTTGAAGGGTTAATTTTGATATAAAATGAAGAAGTTTGTTCTTGTATTCATCAAAATGGAAGGGCAATGCTGAAACATAATAATGACTAATAGTTACAAGTGCTTTCTACAAAGTTAAACATGTTTATGTGTATTATATGCTTTGTTTGCTCTTTTTGAGAAGCATTATGAGGTTAGATGTTGTTATTACATCCTTGGTAGACAGAAGGAGGCTGAGATAAAGAGGTATTAAATAACTTACCAAAGTTATATAGCTAATAAATTGTTAAAGTGGCATTTTCACTGGCATGGTCTGGCTCCATGGCCCAAGTCTTAACTAATAATGCCTCCCAAAGAATCCAGCAATCCCATTTATGATATGAACAACAATCTCTATAGAACAAAGTAAGTTTGCATTATATTTGCAAAATTTAAAAGAAAGTGTAATTACTTTAAAAGGAACGGAAAATATAAAGAAATGTGGATTTATAATATAGCAGTATTCCTGGTTTAATGTGGAAGGTCTGGACCAAGCTTATATCATGGACTCAGAAAAAGGGGGGGAGGACCATAATCAAGAAAGTACGTTAATCAGTCTGATTTAGAAGGTAAAAGAATGAAGACATTAAAAACAATTCCAGTGTTGGAATTGTACAACCATCACAATATTAACAGTGGGAAGAATATAATCATGTCTCACATATGAAACAAAGATTCAGTTTCACTTAAGCCTCCAAACTCTACATGGTCTCTGAAGAATTACCATTTCCATTTTACAAGTAGTGTAGGTCAAATATATACCCCAATGCTACACTGGTAGCAAGCACCCAGCTAAGATCAAATCTGGTCAGTCTGAATCCATGAGCCATAGTTTTCGTTCTTCATGCTACTTTAACTCTTCTGCAAGTTGAGCCCCAGCTAAAGATTAGAAGGGTTTGCCCATGAGGTTGCTCACATATTAAAGCCAATAAGGCACTGAGGTTCAGAAAATGCATTTTCAGGGATTATCAGCAAAACATAAAAAGTCATTGTGTTTTCAAGAAATAAAGTTTAGAAAGGAAAGAACTGTGGCCCAGAAGCAATGCTATCAGGTGATTTCTAGAGGAAATGAAGGACAAGGATGGACCCCAGTGGCCGCTGGAGAGTGAAGAAGATGGAGAGGCTGTTACTCTTTGGCATACAAGTTCTTCAGAGCAAGGAAATCCAAAACCTAAGCAGAGGAATGACACTTCCACTGTGCAGTTTCAGCTGTGTCCCCTGCATAAGTGAACACCATCTGCCGTGGAGGCGGAACAGCGGTGAATTGGAATAGCAGTCCAGACTCATTTTTGAAAACTTGGCAATGACTGTCCATGGCAATGTGACTAAAGTTTGTAGGGATGTAGGAAGCTTCCTTGTACTAGCCAACTTACTGTAATTCTCAAACAGAAGCAAACAAACAAACAAAAAATCTGTTCAATTTATGAAAGATTTCCTATAGTTTTATCAGAAAAAACAAACCTCCAAAATAATAATCTAGGTTCCAAATAATATATTCCTCATACTTTGGTAAGATTCCATCATACAAAATTAATTAGTGGGTTGTATGTGTGTAGGGAAGATAGGGCATTTGGAGGGGAAGGACTGACTCTAAATGTTGGTAGCCACAATCTGTTGTTACACAGTGTACCAATATATTTTAAATGGGCTAATTTATTCTTTTGCATTTAATTCTGGCTTGCAATATTCTACAACAGAACAAACCAAAATAAGTCGTGCATTTAAAATGTAAGTGCAATTTCATGAAAATTTCTTAAAGATAAACCAGTGGAAGTAAGTTATCCATTTACAGCAGTCAGGCAGCTGTAAAACAGAATAAACATTTATTTTCCTGCTTTCTCTAATTTTTAGATGAATAGCCAATATGTATGTAGGGGACAGAAAAGCAAGTTTGTTTGAGCCACAAACCAGCCAACACTGGTTTGCTTAAGCCCCTAAAGTGCCATTTGAGCAGATGGAAAATTCTGCTTGCCTTAGAAACTACTCATCCGTCCCTGGGGCTTAATTGTCCCAGGTGTTGTGGCCATCTGCCAGACTTATTTACAACAAAGGCTTGCTTAAAAAATGGGAAACTGAAATTTCACAGCTTCCTTAGGACATGGTCAAAGAGCATATGGAATTGAAATTGAAGCTTGAATCTCATGCCCACTGTGCCTACTATAGCAGGCGCTGCTACAGAAAAGACAAAAGAGATTGATTAAGTAGAGTGAGTTGTTGACATAAACTGAAAGTGAGAGAATGTTTCAAGGGCAGAGGGTGAAGAATTCAGGGATACGTTGGAAACTACAAGTTCAAAAACGATCAAATTTTCTGAACTGTTTTCATTCAGTATTTGTGGTAAGAATTGCTGGTCATTTCAGTTTTATATTAGCAAAAAAATAAGAGAGAAGCAAATGGAGGAAGGAAGGAATGAGCATTAATGAAAATAAATGAATATTTTTAATGGCTTAAGTACTATCTGAGTGTTACGAGTATACATGTATCAAATTATCATACTGCATGCACCCCAAAATTTATAAAATCAAAATAATAATTAATAAATACAGGAAAGGATGCTCTTAAAGCAGCTCCTATGAGCAACTTGTACTATTGTGCTTTAAGCACAGAAGTGCAAATGCATGCAATATACTTAAAGCTGTCATTTCAACGAAGAATGGAATATTCTGTTGTTCATGAATAAACAACTTCATAATTCATTTTCAATTTGCTTTCACAGAGTGAAGAAAGCTAAAATGAGCCCAGCTATTTTCTATTTCTTGTAAAAAGAAACAATTTTTTATGGTTTTGAAAATAAGATGTTAAAAGATAAGAATAAAAAATCATAAATAAAATATAAATTTAAATATCAAATAAATGTAGAAACCCTCTTAAATTTACTAAAGAGTTAAATGGCATATAATAAAGATAAATTTCTAGTTCTTCATTAGCATATATTCCTAAATGAATGTTGTATTTTTTGCTTCTATTATTTTTAACTCCAAATATTTTTCCTAAAGCAGCACACTTTTCTTTCTTCAGTCCAAAACTAAAGGCTCAATCATATTTCAACATCAATGCCATTTGATCCACTACGAGTCATTTCTATTTCTTCCTCTTTGTGAGCATTTAAAACAACACTTTCTGCTTGAAGTTACTTAAAAAAGTCATGCTTTCAGCCCCATCTTAGAGCATCTTTCAAGATATAAAAATACTCTAACCTGATGAAGGTGATAGTGGCTTCATATACTTCTAGTAACTCCTGATTTTGTCTAGTGATATAGACATTGGCAGATCCTGGGTAGCTAACAAGGGTTCTTTTGCCACATAGGGCCTCATCTCAGCAACTCCTATTGATTATTGATTTTAAGTCTGTCAATAATTTATTTTGCTTTCTGGTCAATTTATGACCAGTCTTGTCATCAGCCTTAGCATAAACTGAAGGGCTGCTTTCTCCTATTCCCTCAAACAATGTTAGGAGCATATTCTAAGAGCTCCCTCTTATTGTTCAGCTCACAGTAGCAACTACAAGTAGCAAAGCTTTTTCCAAAAAAAAAAAACCAAAAAACTGTTGTTCTTTTGGGTTGCCTGGGAAAACAACCAGAATACAATTACAGGTTGTAGCTCAATCTTCCACATTTCTTCTTTCTCTTTGTTCTTTTTTCTTAAATCCATTTGATTCTCAAGAATGTGATAATTTTTAAATAACAATGATTGATTACACAACACTCTCCTAGATTATGTGAAAGATTCTGTTTTGATGAAAGGTAGTTTTAAAGAAGATTAAGAGATCCTTGAGAGGACAGCACCCACACATGGTGGCACCACAGAAACTGAATTTCTGAGAGCTGATGCTGCTTTTCTGCTAAACTTTGACAACACTGCCATACAGACGTCTGCCCCATGTCCCACAGTTTTACATTCAACTACTCAAAAATCAATCATGACCTAGATTTGCCTTCTGTTAGGTCTGACTTAATGTGGACTTTGTAATTTGTAGTTTGAACCTTTTTTTTAAGGAGTAGCAAGAGGGAAGAAGAGGTACAAATACTCTGAATTATACAATTAGGTCATACTGAATATGATAGTGGGAAAGTAATAGATTTTTAAATCAACAATTTAATTTTAATCAATAAGCATAGTATTTTGCCAAATTCTACAATACACGAACATATGTAACAAATCTTGGTAAGAACTACATTGCAATAATATAAAACCTGAATTTCATGTGTTAATCTGATTCTGAAGGTATTCCCAAGAGATATTCACCAAACTGTCTATATTCCCCAAGCAACTACTTTAAAGATAACTTATAGCTTAGAAATATATTTTCTTGTTTCAGTCTCTATTTTAGTCAGCTTTTTCACTCCTGTGATTAAAAGACCAAATCAGAACAACTGTAGAGGAGGAAAAGTTTATTTGGGGGCTCACAGTTTCAGAAGTCTCTATCCACAGACAGTCTGCTGTCATTCCTTGGGGCTCCAGGTGAGGCAGAACATCATGGTGGAAGAGTGTGGCAGAGGGATGCAGCTCACGTAATGAGCAGACAGCAGAGAGACTCCACTTGCCAGATACAAAATATATACCCTAAAACCATGCCTCTGATACCTACCTCCTCCGGGCACACCCTACCCATCTTCAGTTACCACTCTTGGGATAAATTCACTGATTGGGTTCTCATAACCCAATTTTTTCTCTTCTAGACTCCTTGCATTGTATCACACATGAGCTTTTGTGGTTCACCTCACATCGGAATCATAACAGTCTCCAAATATCATTTTATTGCTACAGGTATTGTAAAGAAATTAAGTTAAACTCTAGAGGCAATACTAAATTAGATTTACATTCATTACCTTCACATTTTTTATGCTTTTTTTTTTTCAGACAATGGAATTTTCTATTGTACATTTAAAATGAGATAAAGTTCTTAAGTTTCTCCTAAAAGTGTGCCTGCCCTAATTCTGTCCTACTTTTTGTAGTAGGAGGACAGTTGTTTTCCTTACCTATTAATTATCAACCTCATTTGTGGGACTGTCAGTGAGGAAGCCACCAGGGTTTCTTAGGTAGAAGAGGGATGATTGCACATAATTTCACAACTAAGAAAATTAAAATGGGAGACAAATGTTACATAGAACATATCTAAAGACTTCCTACATTTTAATCAGTACACTGACTCATATGTGTAACCTACAAATACTCAATAATTCTCTTTAGCCTGGAGAGATTCAACTGTTGTAAAATCTTCTTTAAGAAATTAATTTCTAGCTGTACAGACTGAGGCAGGCTTCTTAAGGAATATGTCTCCATGAGAATAAATATAGCATAAACTTTCAGTGTGATGTATTTCACACTAGCAAATGATTTAGTTGGTCCTTTAGCAGGTGTTCAGAAAGAAAATTAAATTTACAGCATTAGGAGCCAAATAATCTCTTCCTCAAGCCCCATGGTATGCCTATGATAATTAAAGTCCTACAAATAACGCAGGCTCTATCTGCTGCAATGGCAGCCTGTATTTAACCTAGAAATGTCCCAGAGAGTTAAGGGAAGTCATCTCTCTCATTTAGCAGTGTGGGGACCCGGCCCTTTGCTGGCATCAGAAGATGACTTAATTCCTGTCCAATGTGCACACCTGCTGCATATCAGGGCAGAGATTATTGCTCTTTGGAGATCTTTGCCAGTAAATCTTTGCCTTGATGGTTTGGCCATGCTTTGTTAGCTCTTTGACATGAACCTTATTATTCCCTGCATCAGTTTCTCCAGCTGCATACACAGGACATTTGATGATGAGTTTGTTTAGAGCATGGCTGTGGAGATGATGGATGTTTAAAAGGTCAGGATTACTGAAGATATTTTTTGTTGTGGTTCAAATGTGATTGGCATGGTAGTGGAATACTACTTATGCCTCACTACTGCATTTCTGAGATAAATAATTTGAGATGTATTTATTTATCAAAATGCAAGTATGAAAATTTAAACAGAAAAATACTGATTTTCAGAGGCCAATATCTATTGATATTGCAACCTAAAGTCTCAGATACGATAGCAGTTACACAATCAACAAAGCACTTCTAAGTCAGCTTCCACACTGTTCTCTTTCTAGCACAGAAATAAAAAAAAAGCTATCTTGTTTTTGTAAGGTCTTGAAAAAATCCACTAGAACTGATAGAATGTTCAAAGCAGAAGAAGAAAACTTCAAGCTGAAAGGCAAAGTGAATATTTTTAAAAGAATTGTCCTGGAGCAAAGCATATCTCTTTAGGAACAGAGTTGATGAAAACCCTTTACTTACAGTATAAATTTTGGGCAATTATGGAGAGAAAAACAAAAGTATTCTCAATTGGCATAAAAGGATATAGCTACTTCAAAACAGACAGTGGCGGAAGCCATATTCTCTGTTACAAATGTGTTTTCATTGCCAAAACCACATGGAGTCTGACATTAGCAAGGGAATAAATGAGATCTCTGGTAATAAGCCCACAGGTTACTTGGAATTTATTAGTTTATTTAACTTCTTCAAAGAGAAATGGGCTTCTATCTATTCTTAAGTCTTGGTATACTTCAGAATTCTAAAATGTCTTCTCTCACTATGAAAATTCTATATAGATTGTATTTTAGCCTGTTTGGACCAAGTACCACAAAAATTCCATAGACTGGGTGGCTTAAAATAAATGGAATTTACTTCCTACCATTCTGGACCCAGTATCAAAGTACCAGCAGATTCAGTGTTTGGTGAAGGACTTTTCCTGACTTAAGGTGGTTATGAATAAACTTGGTGAAGAGAGAGAGAGAGATGAAACAAGTTCTCTACTGTCTCTTTTTATAAGGGCACTAATTCAATCATGAGGGCTCCATCCTAATGGCATAAGAATCTTCCAAGCTGGGCACAGTGGCTCCAGAACTTAGGGAGGCTGAGACAGGAGAATCGCGAGTTCAAAGCCAGCCTCAGCAATGGCGAGGTGCTAAGCAACTCAGTGAGACCCTGTCTCTACATAAAACACAAAATAGGGCTGGGGATGTGGCTCAGTGGTCGAGTACCCCTGAGTTCAATCCCCAGTACCAAAAAAAAAATAATAATAATAATCTTCCAAAGCCTGTATCTCAAACAACATCACATTTGGAATTAGATCTTTGACATCTGAATTTGTGGGGTGGAGGCAAAAACACTTAATCTATGGCAGATTTCATAGCCTGTAATATTTTTACTTTCTTTCTATATGTTCATAGCTTCATAATCTAACTGTCCAGCACAGAATTCATTCCTGAATCCAGACTGTTATCTTAGACATTTTACTACACAGCTCTATATGAATGCTTTACATAAGCTGATAACTGGTATTTTCCTCATTCAAATTCAACCGGCTCTTCTGTGATCCACATCTTAATGAATGGTATTTAATCACCAGATGTTAAGATATTATAATACAAAAAGAAAGATGTGATCTCCCTCCCCTTCAGCAAATTCAACCCAATAGTAAAGAATTAAACTATAACAAGAGATCATACTAGGACTGTTACAAAAGGAAAAGCAGAGAATGGACAAATGAATTTGAGGGCTTACCTTTATTGGGGAATGGGAGCAGGTCCTCACTGATTCTCTAACTTGCTCACCCCTAATAGCTCCTTATATATTTAAATTCCTTAATTTTCCCCCAATCCCTCTGCTTCCATTTTAGTTCAGGCACCATCCCCTTTTACTTGAATAACAAAAAAGTAACTACTTAACAGGTCATGCAGAAAAACATGTAGAAAAACCTTTTGGGTTGTGATCAGAGAATCACCCTATGACATTTCTGTCACCTGAGTGAAGAACACTTGAGTGTACAGCAAATCTTAAGCATACGGAAATGGCCAGCTGTTCTCAGAAAGCCTTAGAATTACCTGTCCTGCAGTCATAACAAAGCAAAGCACAGCCTTCTCTGCCACGCAAGTAAAAAGGAGAAATACTCAGCTGCAAGAAGCCAACTTTACACACCCACAGTGTTGTCACCTTCTGAGTCTAATTAGAAACTTTAATCCAGAATAGCATGGAACAAATCAGATTTTCCCATTTAAAGATGTCACGGTTGTCTTGTGTTTTAATAGCAGCAGCACTGAAGTTAGTCGCGAGATGTATCCAAATAGAGGGCACACCTACAGCTTACTATATGCAGCACTGTATGAAAGGAGCAGATGCTCATGCTTGTGCTGTAAATGCCGCCTTAGTACCAATGATACCTCAAATGTCATGGATGGACTCATGCAACTCAGAAAACAGGAGGGCAGTAGGCCACCTGAATGAGGAATTCCCCCTTTCAAGTGGAACCTAAGTTGTACTTTGGATCTGTAATGTCCTCCAAAGGCTCTTATGTTCAAGGCTTGGTTCCCAACTGCTGGCACTATGGGGGATGATGAAAACTCTAGAAGGTGGGGCCCATTTTGAAGTAGGTCACTGAGGATGTGACCTTGAAGGATGTATTAGGACTCCAGCCCCTTCTTTATCTCTCTCCACTTCGTAGTCGCTATGAGGTGAGCAGCTCTGTTCTGCCACATGCCTCTAGCAATGTTCTGCCTCACCACAGGCCCACAGCAATGGGGTGAAGCCACTGTGGACTGAAATTCTGAAACTGTGAGCTGCAATAAATCTTTCCTCCTCTAATTTATTTTTCTAAGAGTCTTGTCTCAATGGAAGAAAGCTGACTCACACAACCTACCCTTGCTTGACTAATTCATATCATGGGAGAATTCACCATGATGAACAAATGAACACCTAGTTAACAAATGAAGGAAGGAACATCTCTAACCAGTTCTGATATTAAGACTGTTAGATTTGATGAACTTAGAAGAACAACTGGGCAAAGTTGAAAGTCATGACAAGGAATATTTTTTTCCTTCAGGTACTCCCTAAAATTTCCATTCCTTAGGGATATATTTTGTGTACATACTCTTCAAATTGGTCTACTCTGAACCTACTCCTAGAATTGATTACAAAAATACATCCCCTAGGATATAAAATTAATATATAAAAGCCAATGGCTTTCCTATACACCAATAATCTGCTGAGAAAGAAACTAGGAAAACAATTCCATTCACAATAGCCTCAAAAAAAAAAATCCTAGGAATAAATCTAACCAAGCCAATAAAAGACCTTTACAATGAAAATTATAGTGCAATAAATAAATAAATTGAAGAAGATACAAACATACAAGAAGAAGACTTCTCATGTTTGTGGGTAAGATAATTAATATTGTTAAAATGGCTGTATTACCAAAAGTTACCTACAGATCCAGTATAATACCTATTAAAATGTCAATAACATTCTTCATGGAACTAGAAAAAACAGTTCTAAACTTCATTTGGAAGAAAAAAAGACCCAGAATAACCAAAGAAATTCTAAGCCAAAATAGCAATACTGGAGGCATTGCAATAACTGACTTCAATACTACAAACTATATATAGTAGCAAAAATGTATGGCGCTGGTATAAAAACAGACACATAGACCAGTGGAACAGAATAGGAGACACAGAGTCAAATTCAAAGAGATACAGTCATTTGATCCTTGACAAAGTTTCCAAAAATGTACTGAAGAAAAATGTGCTGGGTAAACTGGTTATCCCTATGTAGAAGGATGATATTAGATCCTTATTTCTCACCCTGAACAAATGTCAACTCCAGCTGGATTAAAAACCTAAAAAGTAGCCAGACACTGTGGTGCAAGCCTGTAATCCCAGCATTTAGGGAGGCTGAGACAGGAGAATCACGAGTTCAAAGCCAGCCTCAGCAACGGCGAGGCACTAAGCAACTCAGTGAGACCCTGTCTCTACATAAAACACAAAATAGGGGTGGGGATGTGGCGTAGTGGTCGAGTGCCCCTGAGTTCAATCCCCAGTACCAAAACAAAACAAAAAAAACCTAGAAATTAGACCAGAAACTATGCAACTCTTGAAGAAAACATAGGGTCAACATTCCAATATACAGGCACAGGCAATGATTTCCTCAGTAGGACTTCTAAAGCTGAAGTAATACCAAGAATTAACAAATGGGATGGCATCAAATTAAAAAGCTTCTGGGCAGCAAGGAAAAAAATTAAGAATGTGACAAGAGAAACCTACAAAGTGGGAGAAAATCTTTGCCAGCTACTTTTCCAACAGAGCATTAATATTCAGAACATTTGAAGAACTCAAAAAACTGCCCACAAAAAGCCCAAATGGAGGTGGGAATGGGAAACATAAGAGAAACAGAGGAACATTGGACGTGGCATGGGGGAGGTGGGGGGCAGGAAAGGGGAATGGATATAGTAAAGATGGTTGATTGAGATCGTCATCACTATCCTTGGTGCATGTATGAAAACACAATTGGTGTAACTTTATCTGGTTTGCAACCAGAGAAATGGAAAAACTGAGCTCTATATATGTGCTATGACTTGAAATGCAATTAAATAAACTAAAAAAAAAAAAAAGCCCAAATGACCCAAT
>PVHX01000872.1:68796-120050 GCA_004024805.1 Geosciurus inauris | reverse complement strand
GTTCAAAGCCAGCCTTAGCAACCACGAGGCACTAAGCAACTCAGTGAGATCCTATATCTAAATAAAATTCAACATAGAGCTGGGGATATGATTCAGTGGTCAAGTGCCCCTGAGTTCAATCCCCAGTACCTAAAAATAAAAAATAAACAATAATAAATACTGGAGAGGAAGTGGAGAAAAAGAAACACTTTCACAATGTTGGTGAGGTTGTCAATTGCTACAAGTGAGGTAGTATAAAATAAGTAAGGATATGTAGAATGGAGACAAATGGGACAGGAAAGAGGAATTGTAAATTTAACTCTCAAAACTCCATGAACCCCCTCATCTACACCCCCTGGCCCCAGGCCTATTTTCCTCTAGGTGTGAATTCTTAAAAGTTACAAGAAATCTTGAAATACTGTAAATCCAGTTCATTAGTTCCTCTATACTTTGTTAGTTTACAAAATATATTTTTAGACTGATTAAAAGAAGTCTAGAGAGAGAGACTGTTAGAGACCCATGATATGGGGTTACAGCCCAAGTGTCATTTATCAACTAGATAACATCAACCTGAAGATTTGGAGAATAACCAGACCACCATGATCTGGTCTGTGCTCCACAATCAAAGGAATTGAGCTTAACAGCCTGACTCTCATGCTTCTCACGTCCACCATTTACAAGGTTTTCTTTAAAAGAAGGCTTAGACCACCATAACACATCTTACTCTCAAGTACTCATGCTCCTTCTCCATTTAAGTGAGTATCCTGCTCTATTACTTGCTTTCCTGAATAGATCTTGCATTCCTAAATAAACCTTTACTTGTCCACTTTTGATACATCCTGAAATTCATTTCTGTAGTGTAGGTGAAGAATTTGCCAGGGCTGAGTTGAGGTCCCCTTTTACCTTCTGAGGACCTCTTTAGACCTCATCCAGAGACACGACTACTGTAGAAATCAATATGAAGGTTCCTCAAAAGATTAGGAATGAAACTACCATATGACCCAGCTAGACCACTCCTTGGTATTTATCCTACAGAATTCAAGTTATCAGACTGAATCTATACATGCATACCCATGTTTATAGAAGCACAACCCACAATAGCCAAATATGGAACCAGCCTAGTTGTCCATCAATGGATAAATGAATAAAGAAAATGTGGTGTATACACAGAATGGAATTTTAGTCAGTCACAAACAAGAATAAAATTATGTTATTTGTAGGAAACTGAATAGATTTTGAGTACTTTATGTTAAGGAAAACAAGCCAAAATCAGAAAGTCAAGGATCATATGTTTTCTTTCTTATGTGGAAGCTAAAGAGGAAAAAATAGAAAAAAGAACTTGGGAGAGAGGATCTCATGAAAGTTTAAGAAATCAGTGAATAGAGAAACCTGGCCAGGGAAGAGATAGAGGGAGGAAGCAAGAAAAAAGGAAAATATCAGGGAACAAATCCCATTATAATGTATAAATACAATGCACCAAAAAATATGGAGAAAACAAATATACATTCCAGCCCTGATTGCTAAGCTTCAGTCCCATATTTGCTCATCTTATTTAGGGTCTTCTCAGTACCTACTTCACAAGAGTCTCCATGCATTTGTTCACTCAGCTGACTTGATGTTTCTTCCACCCTTTCTATGCTCCAGGCACATTTCTGAGATAGAATTACACAAAACAGAAGGAATTTTTGTTCTCAAAGTAGAGAGAATTCTGTAGGGAGGACAGAATATAAATTGCATGCGTGATCATTGTACTTAATATTCAAACAACTTTTAGGCTAATTATTTTCAACCCATTTTTTACTAGTTATAAACTTAAGATTTTAAGACATTAGCTAATTTTCCTAAAGATATGGAACTGGTAAGCGGTAAGCAGGACTTAAAATGCAATGAATTTAACTTCATGGACTATAATTCTAAATATCACATTCTATTGCTTCCTCCACAATAACATTTATAAAATACTTCCTCTTAAGTGTCCCAAACATACTTCATAGCCAATATATGCCACCTTAAATTCAGCATATCTTTTCTTCAGACCTACTTTGATCTTCCATCTCGATAAACCACAAAATAATCCATTATGATTTTCAAGCTATACACTTGAGAATTATCATAGACCCTGCTTTCCACTTCACCTCAACCATAAAATCACTTACCAAGTTTCATAAATAAATATCTAAACATCTTAATCTTCTATCTTATTTATTTTCTATTTATTCTGTCATTCTTTTATTTTAAGTTTTATTTTCTTCTCTGCATGACTGTGACAGCTTATTGTGGTGCCTCCAACCTTGTCATCCAAGATGATGCCTAACTGATCTTCCCAAAACAGTATGTTCATGTCACAATTTTGTAGAGGCCCCACTCCAAAATAAAAAGATGATTTTTATTGCACAGTCTATGGTTTTGTTTTGTTTTTTCAGAAGCTGACCTTTTCCATTTCTTCCTTCTCCACTGGAGTCACTCTACAGTACTAATTCTCCCAGATGTATCCTCCCAGTTCATACTTCTGTACACATAACACACTTGGCCCTCTATGTGTGAATGTAATCTCCCAATATTTATCTAGCTATCATTATTTGTTCTTCAGTTTCAGAATCAATTCCTTCAGCAAGTTTTCTTCTGACATTTCCCAATAACAGTTCATTTCTTTTGAATCTTCTACATAGTTTTAAATGCTTTATACATGTCTGACTTGAGCTCCAAGAAAACATTGGAAATGTACCTGTCTCCAAAGATAAACTGAGCTCCCTGAGGATAAGCTTTATTAATTTGATTATTGATAAATATTAAAGCATTGTGTGTTCTTCAAAGATACATGATTATATGCAAAAATTCCAACTCTTTTTCACTTACTAGCTAGAAGCTCCACTAAGTCATTTAATCTCTTCCCTTTTGTTTTATCATCTGTTAAATGATAAGGAATAAGCTGTAGGAAGAAGGTGAAATGAAATACCATATGAAAATATTTCTTTAGATATAAAATGCTATAAAATATCATTACTCCTTGAGTCTGAACTCTGTGGATGCAGGTATCATGTTCAAAAATCTTACACATCCTTGTATTATTCTTTCCTCTTCACAGTCATATGTAGAATAGAATTGACCTGAAAAAAAAGTTCATATATAACAAACTACATGCTTAATTTAAACTAATAGTGTAAAAATTAATTATTTTGCATTTTGCTTATTTTTTGTATATAATATGTGAAAAATATTTCCTAGAAGGATAAATGCAATGTAAGAAGCATGAAAACTTCAAACCTGGACTTGGCACATTAATTAAACCTTGCAGAATAAAAAGAGCAAGAGATAAAATGATGAGATCACTAAGATCTATTATAGTATGTGTTGGTAACTATTTTGGAGGGAGTTAGAATTCAAATTAGTACCAATTTAAATTTGAAGACCCTTTCCTCAGAGTCTGCCCTGAGCAGAACTGAAAAGTAGGCAACATGGCTTTTGATTTCTCCCCAAAACTTTACAGCCATTTCTATCACCTGGAAACCTCTCCCCTCACCTGGAAATTACTAGTCTTGCTTCCCTGTATCTTCCTAGAACTGGCATTCCTAAAAATGTCTGATTATCTCTGACTTCCCTCTCTTCTCCTCAGCTATGTTTCCAACTCAGTGCTATTTTTAGCAGGTTGTGATTTTAAAAAATATTTTATCTATCAACTCAAGCAAAAGCATCTGTTAGAAACACAGTACATGGTATATTTTAAGAAATCCAACATTGGATACCTCCAGTCACCCATTATGATGCCTGAATGTTCCTCCTAAAATAAAAATTTGGTCACGCCACAATTCTGGAGGGTTCCTACTCCAAGAAAAAAATGACATTTATTTGCACTGTCTATGGATTTCTTCAGAAGTAATCTTTGTCTGTTTTTAGGTAGTTTACCATCTGGCAACAGAAAAATTATGCCATACAGTGTGGTAATTAATAAAAGACACAAAGCAAATCATTGGGGGGCCTCAGAGAAAAATGCAGCTCACCATTCTGGGAGAGTTGGGGAAAGATCCACAGAGCAAGTGGCTTTAAGCTGTGTTGAAAGGTAAGTACAAGTTTAGCAGACAACGTCTGCAGTGGGCAGGAAAGGCAGAATATGTATATTTCAGGCAAAGAGAATTGCCTTTTCAGAGGCCTACAACTATGAAGTGGCACAAAAGATTTATAAAACATTGGAAAATCAATATAGAGGGGGAAAGAGAGGAAAATAAGCCATATAGAGTTTACTCCCTCACTCTCCTAGGATGCTTTTGTTTTAAAAGCTTGTGAACCAAATAATTATCTCTATAGTGGTAGGTTGTCTAGCTACTGGAAGAATACAATGGGGTAAGTTGAGACTATACATGATAAATATCTTTGTCAAGGGGAACCTGCAATGTGGATAAGTGTTTAAACCTGTCCCTAGCTCATGTTCTGCAATCATCCACCTCCTATTCTAAATCACAGTCAACCTTTTAATTGGTTGAATTCATGTCTATCCTTTAGGCATATACTATCTCATTTATCCTTATCTCTCTGCTACATTAGGTGTATGGGTGAAAAAGTCATATATTTTTTTCTCACCTATCACAAAGTTCTGGGCTGACATGTCTAATAAAAGAAAGGCTAACAAACGAATTTTATTTAACCAAGTGGTACTGTATAACATGGACATTTTTAGAAATGAAGATCCCCAAACCCAGGGAAAACTGTGAATTATTCTGCTAAATCCAATGAAAATAGTGGATAATATAGACTAAGGTGATTGGACAAAAAATAGGTGTGATCTAATGGTAATGTAGTATTCTTTACCTCTTCCAAGTTATAGGACAGGACACTTATCACAAGAGTTTTTTTGTGTGCTGGGGAGGTAGCATTCTATTTAGATATACATGACAGTAGAGTGTATTTTGACATATTATACATATATAGAGTATAACTTAGGATCTCAGAGGTTCTTTCAACTTTCAAAGGAGATTGGTCAGAGACCTCTCTAGGTCTTGTGGTTTTTCAAAGGAGGTTGGTCAGAGACCTCTCTAGGTCTTCTGGTTTGCTTTGGGGAAAATGAGTTCTAGTTTCCATGCCTTAAATACAATGAGAGAAATTCTGGTTTCTGTTATCCATCTTAAGTGAGACAGGTTAACAAGAGACAGGAGGATATGAGAAGGACAGACAGATCTTACTTCTGAAGCCCTCCTAATCTCCTTCAGTTCAAAGTACTTAGTATTCTAAGGTGCCATAATTTGGTGTATCATTTTCTGAGCCCCAATACTAGGACAAGTTTCTAAGTGTATATCAAATTTCTCTTAAGAAGACCTAATTTAATTAAACTCTAAGCAATAATAAATACATATATGTTGATATTTAATATGGTACTTATATCTTCTGTTTATTCCAATACTTAATGGGATGGGTACCATAATCATTCTCACCAAATATTTGAATAAATGAGACACAGTCAAATCTTCATCTTCCTTAAAAAATAATGTTAAAACACACATTTATTTTCATTTCTAACTTACATTCTGATGCAAATTTCTCTTAAAAAATAGCTATTTCAAACGTATAAAACCACTTTGTATATATGCGTGTTTGTGTGTTTTATGATGAAAATTATCTTTAGTAGACACATTATACAAATGATTTCTCCAAAGAAGAAAATAAGTGCAACATTTTTTAAATAATTCATTAAAATTCCTGTGTTTGTTCCAGGAACTGTGAACCATCTGCGCCATGCAAACAGCTCAGGTCATGTCTATAACTGTGTGGCAGAATGGGAAGTACCAAAATGTGCAATTAGCTGTACCCTGTATACATAGTTTTTCATGTTGGGGATGTCACAATTACAGGGCTGAGTCTATCCTGAGAGACATCCTAGAAACCAAATTTTTTTTTTAACCTCTTTGGTGATAAGTGTTTTTATAGTGTTCTTTTGCTCTATAGGGAATGTAGCTAAATGATTTGATTGTTAAAAATTCAGACCAATGTTTAGGCTATCACAGAAAACAGGTTAATAAGCATATTAATAGGTTATATTTCCACCAATATTTTTCAAATGATGAAGGAAAACCAAAATTTGTAATCCTAAATGCATTTATATAAAATAATGCCTATATTCATTATAATGCATGCTTGTCTAAGCAATTTATTTTAATGAATCAGATTCTATTTTGCTAAATCTTCAATTTATCCTTATAAATTTTTATCTAAAATATTTTATAATCCCATATATAGGGTTTCATTCTTTAATATCTGAATGAACAACATAACTTTGCTTTAAAGGCAATTTAATGTATGGTTTTATGGATTCACCATCATTATTCTCCTTAAAGTAGGTAATAGTTTTATATTCTCTCAGTAATGGCACAAAGCCCCCATGAGTAAGTCCACTTAGTTGTTTTGTTCAACATCAAAACTCATCTTGCAAACTTCTAAATAAGTTTGTTTCTCATAGGCATTGACTTAATTTTCTAGAACTTTGTTGTTCTCTGTTAAGAAAGAGTACAGTAAGTGCAGACATTAAACTTGATGAGAATCTATGCAAATTTAGCCATTCAAATAGAATCAAATGAAACAAATGGTTTGCTCCATGGTTTAAGAGCTACTCAGAAGTTAAACCAAAATATCCCTATCCTCTAAGTCTTACACAGAAAAAATACTTACAGAGGAACTCGAGAAACTCAAGGAACAGAATTTTAAAGCTGAAGTAGACCTTAGAGTTCTTTAGTATGAAACAAGAAGTCTATGAAAATCCCCCATTTGGCCCTCATTTAACTACTTTCTTCAAGCAGTTGATGAAGGGGAACTCATTGCTTCCTAAGATGGTCAATTCTGCATTTAAATAGCACTAAAGTTCTTTATGATCCAATCTGATTCACTGTAACATTAGAGCCGAACTAAATGAGTTGAGCCTTTCCCCACACAGCAACTATTAAAGAAGGTTAGCTTTTCTTCAGTACAAAGACACACAATTGATTACACTCAAACTTGTTTTGTTAATTTATTCCTCAATAGGAATTCCCTCCCTGTCTCTAGATACACAACGCAGATAGAAAGTATCAAACATATTGCTGTAATTGAAAACTAAAACAGATATCATATTTTAAATCCTCACAGCGAATAAATTAGTAATAAAAGGGACATCTGAGAACAATGGAAGGGCAGCTACTTAATGAATAGATATGGAATATATAGTTAGTAACATAGAAACATAGTTTTGTTCTTTGTATAGCACAGTATACCAAACAAATTGAAATTGAATAAAACAGCTAAATATAAACATTAAACTTTAGCAAAACAAGGAAAAAATACTGTCTATATCTTCAGGGTATGAAATTTCTTAGGCTAGAGGCAAGGAAAGAAATCCCCAAGGAAAGCATCTATAGATTCAAAGACAAAAAGAGTGCAAATTTCTGCATGCAAACAAAAGCTAGAATTAAAAGTCAAACAGAATAGGGAAATGTTGCAACAAGCATGGTAAGACCAAAAGTCAGTCTCTTTATTATATTAAGAAGATCAAAAAAAAAATAGGAAAAACTTATCTCAAAAAACAAATGGGCAGATAAACAGTTTGCAAAAGCAAAAATGCAAATAATAAATATATTCATACAATAATCAAATACAAATCAAAATGCCACAAAATGTATCATTGTCTATTAGAAATAATAAAAAATTATACAACTTAAGCTTAAAGGCTTAAAGGTTTTCATCATACATTGATGCAATATTTTTTCTAATTATATACATACATGCATTACTGGCACAGCTCTATTTTGAGATTTTTTTCCAAGTAAGTAATAGTCTATATGGAGAAACTTGACATTCAATGATGCCCATCATTGTACTACCTATATCAGTTAAAGCAACTTAAAATAATCCAAAATTAATCAGCATCAACAGTAATTTTAAATTGAGTAGTAGATATCATGAGGCATAGTAGATTAAGTATAACTATTAATTTTAAATACATAAAATGGTTATTCAGTATAATAATTATAATAATAAATATTTATTAAGACTGTATTATGTGACAAATACTATTCTAAGTGATTTACATGGTATCTCATTTCATGTACCCTTCTCACAGCAATTCAGGGAAGTTAATCCAAATTTTAGAGATGAGATAATTGAAAAACAGAAAGTTTAAATGGCTTACTCATATAGTAAAAGTGGTAGAGATTAAAAAACCTGACTCTAAGCCTTAAATTACTAAGCAACAACACAATGTGGAAACTATTAATGCAGCAACAAATTTCACTATTTTGTATAGGTACTACATGATGTAAAAAATTGCAAATTTGTGTATACAATAATCAAAAATTTTTGCATGAATTAAAAGTTTCATGGCATGAAATAAAATACTAGTAATAGCTGTATTAGTATGTTAGATGATTTTATCTCCTTAATATTCTAAATCTTTCATAAAATTTTATGTTATCCTTACAACTGAAGAAAGATGGTTACACGCTATTTGTATTAATATGATGAGCTAAGTTATCTGGACTATAACTTCTAATGGTCTATTTCCAACTAAAATGCTTTTAACATTGTTTAAAAAACCTTTGTTTTTAAACAAAGTAAATTCAAGGGAAGTTAGGAACTAAGGGAAGTAAGCGTATTCATGAACCCCCGTTTGCCTTGAAAGCATTTGCTAACCTGGCAAAATTGAGTTTTAGTTACAATAATCTGTTGGGGGAAAAGGACCAAAATAAAACACAATGACCAGCCATGCCAGGCAGACTAGCTGAACGGAAAGCTAGAACTCCAAATGCCTGTACTTAGAGCAAAATGGTTAAGCACAAATAACCTTCTCCGTAGGGCTGGGGTTGTGGCTCAGTGGTACAGCACTTGCCTAGCATGTGTGAGGCACTGGGTTTGATTCTCAAAACCGCATATAAAAAAATGAATAAAATAAAGGTCCATCAACAACTAAAAAAGCATATTTTAAAAAAATAATAACCTTCTCCTACCTCCACTCTAGGAGACTTTATGAAAAATCACCTTGTCTCCAAGCAGATCAGAATGGGGGAAAAAAGAGTCCCACAGATCACTCTTTTTAAATCTCTGTGATATTATCTGTGTACTCCAAAACACCTCTTGAATTATATATGTAGTTTAATGAAGTGTACAAAAATAGTGCTACAGAAGCTTGTCAGAAGAAAATGCAAATGGCCCTTGGAGAATGTACTTTATTTTGAGCCTCAAAGAATTCACGAGCGTCCAAAGGACTATCAATATAACTCACAGTCAAAATTAACCAAGCACACATGGACATGACACCATAACTGAGAAACAACAGTGCTAGAGTCTAGAGTCCAGAGAGTTAGGGAAGAATAAAGAGAATGCAGTAGAGAGGCCACATGTGGGGCAAGGGTGGGAGAAAGAGAGCCTCTGACTTGTAGCCTGTATGAGAAGGGTAGAAACTGAAGGGTTTTGAGCTGAGAGGCCATGTGGTCTGCTTAATTTAGGTATTAAAAGTGTCACTCTCACTGCACAAGCATGAAAGCAGAATCCAAATGAAATAGAAGTTTTTTGAATAATCAGGCAATAGATGATGATGGCTTCAACTAGGTGCCTTGTCACCACTAGAAATTGTGAGAAGGGGTCAGATTCTTGGTTTTCTGAAAACAGAGACCACTGGATAGACTGGTTGTATTTTTAAAAAGAATAGGAAAAATAATACCCAGATTTTTTGCAGAATTATGAGCAGAGAAGTTGTTGATAAAGGCTTACATTCATGATTTAAAAAATAATACTTAGCAAACATGAATAGGAATATTCCTAATCACTAAATGGTATCTCCACTTTATCATGAGTAAATACTGTAGTTAATAGTGAAATATTAAGGGCTGAAGTTGTGGCTCAGGGGTACAGCACTTGACTTCCATGTGTGAGGTATTGGGTTCAATTCTCAGCACCACATAAAAACAAATAAATAAAACAAAGGTATTATGTCCATCTATAACTAAATTTTTTTTAAAAAAGTGAAATATTTAGAGTGATCCCTTTATGAAGGGATCAGAAAATGAATGACACTAGCAACATTTTTATTTAGCATTTACCTAAGAGGCCCTAGCCACAGAGCAGGGGGAAAAAAGATAAATGAGATTAGAAATTAAAGTACAAAATTCTCATTGTTTAGAGATTATATCTGTATTTAGTGATTCTAATTTATGTTATCAAAGAAATTTACAATAAATTGCTAGAGTTAATAAAATATTAGCAAGTTAGCTAGAGAAAAAAGAAAATATAGAAGTATATTGCTTTTCTATATACCATCAACAACTATTTAGTACATGAATTTTAAAGACAATTTTACAGTATAGTCAGAAGCATAAAACATCTATAAATATATTCACTAACATATGTAGTATTTCTGTTAAAAATTATAAAATTTAATTGAGATATGCTAAAGAAGATTTAAATATGGAGAGATAAACCATATTAATGATAAGAAAACCCAATATTGTTAAAATGTAAGTTTTCCCCATATTATTTTATGGATTGTATGCCATTCCAATGAACTCCTGACAATTTTGGTCAAACTTAATGAACTTATTTGTAATGTATCAAATAATGAAAGGAATGTTAATAGCCAAGGAGTTCATAAAGAAACTATGTGGTCATAGTCTTGAGCTAGACAAATAAATGAAAAGTACATAACAGAAAGTCAATAAATTGACCCATACATATATGGACACAATATATGACAGAAATGGCATTATATATCAGTGGAAAAAAACAGACTTTTCTATAAACATTCTGGGAAATTATGTATACATATGGAAGAAGAATGAAATTAAATATTTACTTCACACTCTGCATGAAAACCAGTTCCATGTGGATTAACAACCTCAAAGTGAATGTCCCAGGAGAATTGCATCAGACTTTAAGAGTGTGCCCATAAAAAATGTGTCTTCAGAAACCAGCTAACAGATTGTCTATTACCAATGAAGATTTCAACAGATTCCTCAAATCCACATAGAACTAAGAGATTAGTTAGAAAGACAATTGAGGAGAGTCCTTAGAAGAACTTGAAAATGTAATCCAAGACAAAGATAGACTTACTGAGTTTATTCTCATCCTCTTCTATGAAATATTTTTTATAGATGCATGATTGTCAAGGACAGATGAAACAAATAATATTTGTAGTCACAAAGCAAATTTCTACAGGGATGAAAGATTTAAAATCTGATCAAAAATACCAAATCGTTCTTTAAAGGGATCCTACTTCTTGGGACACAAAACAAAGACACTTGGAGCTCAAAGAAATCAGTGCTGAGACCCATTATGAGATTAATCCTATTGTCAAGTTTAGGAAGATCTCTGAGTGAGAGACTTCAAGGACTTCCATGGAGGACACTCTGAGTCAAGGTTTTTGAATCATTGTAGTGAGGAAGTCCTGAATGGGTCTCAGTGAGATTCCCAAGCTTGGGAAACTACCCAAACTATCACCATATTATCTGTCAATAAAGAAAAGTTTAATTTACTGTAAGCTACTACAGTAAAGGAAAACACTATCTTTGCAGGATCATATCAATGATTCATAAGGTGAGTTCTTAGGGTCTTGGGTCAGGTGGTTCAAAATGAGACTTCCAAGTCTGAGCACTTAGTGGAATTATATAAAGTCTGAGATACATTTCCAGATTGGTAGGTCTAACAAAGTGAAGATCCCATGAATTAGGTCTTAAACAGTTGTCTTGTAATTGTTTCACATAAATTTCATGAAGCAAGTAGCAGTGTTATTTATTGGTTTATAGTTTATCTTTTCTGAGTAAAGATTTCTTTGAAAAAGCAACTAATTCATGCTGACAACATGCAGTCTGGGTTTTTAGTCCTACAGCTATTTTTGATGTATTTGGCTGCAAACCTTAGCCTAAAATACTGAAGAATATGCCTGTCTTTATCATTTCAGGCTCCCATAATACAAAGAACTACAGATTAGGTGGCTTACAAAGAACAGACATTTATTGCTTATGGTTATAGAGACTGGAAAGTTCAAGGTCAGGGTGCCAGCATGGCTGGTTCAGTAAGAACCCTCTTTAGGTTGCAGACACACAACTCTTTTGTTATCTGCTATAATTGGGATCTTAAATATCCACCAAAAGTTCCTATGTTAAAGGCTTAGTCTGTAGGGTGGAACTACTGGGAGATCTTTAGGTTATGGTGGACATGCCTTTTTGAAAGGGATTTGGGGAACCTAAGGCCCTCTATATATTCTTGCAGCACAGCCGTGAGATAGGTGGTTTTTTTCCACCACACACTTCCACCATGATGCGCTGCTTCATCAAAGGCCCAAAGCAATAGGGCCAACCACAGACTGGAACCTTGGAAACTGTGAGACAGAATATTTTTTTAAAAAAATTGATTATCTCAGATATTTGTTATAAAGACAAAAAGCTGACTAATACAGTATCCTATCATGGTGAAAGAGGGCTTACCAGCTGTCTGAGCTCTTCTTGTAAAAGCACTAATTCCATTAATTGATCTAATTATCTCCTTTGTGTATCTAACATGGTTTCAATATATAAATTATTTTTTGGTGGGGGAACACAAACTTTTGGTCTGTTGCAATGACTTTACATAATGTTCAAAATAGAGAAAATTATATAGTTTAGGAGTTTCTACATAAGTGGCAAAATTACTTAGAACAAGAAAAATGCTTGTTACAAAAGTAAGGGTTGGTGGTTATTGTTGGGAGAAGTTGCTGATCTTCACGGACATTTGAGAAGTTTCTAGAGTTCTGAACTCTAGAACTTGTAACCTGAAGTGTTTTGTTTCATGCCCTTCAGGTTAGATATACTAATATTTGCTGTATAATTCTTTGGACTGTACTTATATTTAATATGTTCTGCTGAATGTCTGCTATTTTAACAATTTCAAATTAATTAAAATGCTTATTCTGAATTCAAAGTCTTATTCTTTTATACCAGTTCATGTCGAAATTCCAGTTATAACTCCTATTTTCTCTCTAGTTCTTCATACTTAGATTGTGATAATGTTGCTTACTATTACAGTTTATATCTGGAATGTCCCCCAAAGATCATGTATTGAAGGCTTGGTCCCCAGCTGGTGGTGCTGCTGGGAAGTAGTGAAAACCTTGGAAGGTAGGGCCTTGTTGGAAGAGGAAGGTCACTGGAGATATGCCTTTGAAGGTTGTATTTTGTCCCTGTACACTTCTTCCTTTTCTCTTTCCTTCCCAGCTACTGTAAGGTAAGGAGCTTTGCTCTACCAAGCCCTCCCTACCATGATGTTCTGCCTCACCAGAGGCCCAGGACAATGGAGCCAAATGACCATGGACTGAAACCTCTGAAACCACAAGTCAAAATAAATCTTTCTTCAAGTTGTTTTTCTCGGGTATCTTGCCTTAGCAATGATTAAAAGATGATTAACACACTCCCTTTTCTCATTTTCCATCAAGTCTGAAGAATATTACTATTTTTGTGAAAATTAATGTCTTAGCTCACTGTGTGTAACTTAAATGATACATGTTTTGTCCTTTTTGTTATTAATAATACCAATTCAAATGGTGGAATCTCATCACATTTCTAAGTATCTCTGTATTCTGTACATTGATATACAGAGTTCAGAAAACATTTGCTTTCCATTTTCTCATTTATTTTCACTTTCCAATCACCAAAGGATTCTCCTATGTATAACTGGGCATTATTTATTTCTTGGAATTACTATATTTATTATTTCTTCTTGCATATTAGCAACTCCCTTCCAATTTCCATTACTGGTTCCTGCTCATATCCCCAATATTTTGATATTAAAGTATCTCAGCAGTCTTTTCTTTTTCATATCCAGATTATTTCATTGAATCTTATGTCCTATCTCTAAATTGACAATCCCCACTTATGTCTCCATCCTGAACCTGTGCTGTGAATGCCAGACTCATATATGCCCACTGGACAGCCCCTACTAAGTTATCTATTAAGCAGCACAACATTAATATTTCTAAATTCAGCTCCTGATGTTGTCCCCTCCAAATCTACTCAGGACACAGTCATCCTCACATCTTAAAGACAACTTCAACCTTCTATTTGCTGAGCCCCCCAATCTTGGAGTTATGCTTAGTTTCTCTTATTTCTTCATATCCAACATTGGCTCTATCAGCGAGTCCGTCCATTTCTTCTCTCACAACGTGAACAAACTCTAGCTGGTTCTCACCATCTTCACTGCTGCCCCTTAATTCAAGTCACAGTCTGTTCTCTGATGATTTTTTAAAAAAAATAGTTCCCCAACTGGGATCTCTTTGCACACTCAGTCCATTTCTGTTTATTCCTAACACAATAGCCAACTAGAAGGTCACATGATATTGCTCTTTGCCCTGTTCAAACCATTAACTTCCTATTTCAAAACTAAAGGCAGAGTTTTAAAAATCCACCAATTCAAGATTGCACACACATACCCCTGCCACTGTCCATCTTCTTCTCTGATTCATCTTCCTTCATGTTTTCCCCCTCCAATCTCATTTCTCTGATCTTAGCTTCTATTATTGTTCCCTCACTTCCTTCTGCTGTGGCCACATCAGCTCCTAGACCTGTTCATACCTCAAACCCACAGTTCTACCTGCTTTAGAACTCTTACCTTGAATTTTCAAATGGCTCACTCTCTCATTTTCTTCAGTTTTTATTCCAATGTTGCCTTGTCAAACAGACCTTCTGTGATTACCTGGTTTATAATTGCAACTCTTCCAACCCCACACCCTACCAGTCCTCCTCTTCCTTTTCTGATTTTCGATCTAGACTATTTACTATACCATGCTTTATAACACAAATGGCTCATTTTTATTTTTAAATTTCTGCCTACACACACACACAGAGACACACAGACACATACAGACACACACACACACATATTAGAATTCTATCTCTGAAAGTGCAAGATTTTTACTCTTGTTCACTGTTGTATGTGAAGAACATAGAATCCTGCCTGGAACATAGTAAGTATCAAATAAATGTTTATTGAAACAATCAATAGATGACTATATCTGACCTAATAACTACATGGTATCTAGTATCTAAGCTTTATCTAGTGTAGAACAAATTAGTTCTCTAAAAGATAGATTCAGCACTTTTCCTAGAAGAATTGTAACTGTTGATGTCAGAACCCATACTTCTCACATGGTATTTCATTAACCAAAATTTATTCTTGTTCATCCCTTTTCTTCCATTTATTAATTTATCACCAAGTTATCCTGTCTTCCATTTGGTAATCTCTTTCTTGGAATACTTCCTGAGTACATAAACTGTCTAATCATTGAGATCCTTCAACAAACCCATTCACATGACCTGGGATTGGGCAGTACATCTTTTATTATTAATATGCTTACATGGTGAAATATACCTCTAGTGGGAGCATTAACATATTCCAACCTAGATAGGTCATTGTAGCATTTCTTTGATTATCAAAAATTTCTTGACAGAGATTATTGAACTTTTTAAATCATTCAAAATTTACTAAGAAATACATAAGTGCTAGGCACTGTGCAAAATACTAGGGATGCTCAGATAGATTCACATCTTTGTGGTTCTGCAAAGTGTTATGCAAAATTTCTTGTTTACTTCATTTATTCTCCAGAATTTAAGAGCAAGTATCTTAGGCCAAATTCCTAGGATTGCTGGATCTTCCTATTTGAATTTCTTAATCACCAATTAAGGGCCTGAGGTTCAGCAATAATGAGTAGCTACCAGTAGATCCAAAGATGTCTAACATCTTTTTAAACATATTTATGAAGAACATATTTAGACTTTATCCTACAATCAGAAAGTGGGAGACCTAAAAGATGTGGACAAACTTTAGTTTTGCAGACAACCAAAATATTATGCTTATGTGAATTTCGGTTCATGGAACTACAACATTAGAATTATTTGGGATCTAATTGGAAATGCAGACTCCCACGTGATGCCTGGACCTACTGAAACATAATGTGCATTTTCACAAAATCCCAAGTGGATTTGTATGTCCATGAGAATTTAAGATACCTCATTTTGATTTTTTAAACTCTTGCTTATAAGTTTTTAAAGTCTTTACTCTAGTTAGCCTATTCCTTTTAGTGAAAGTAAAAATGAAGTAAAATTTTGACTCCAGAGAGGCGAGCATCAGGCTTTGTTAGATACTGTCAATAAACTAGAGTTTTAATGGGATGATGGCAAAGATAAGGGACAAAATCATTCAAAAGTTTTCTTACCTGTTGACATTATCAAAAATTCCTTCAAAGTAATTTAAAACCCTCATACTAGAATAATGTAACCTGTCAGTCAGGAGGCTTTTGAACACTTGCAATTAATTGATGTTCACCTCTACAGGGATGGAATGCAATTACTGTTCTACTTCAGATACAATTGAACCACAAGTTAGCTTACTGAATGCAGAGAGAATTGCAAATAATAAAGGCATGAATGTGTCCACTTAGAGGGCATCTTTCAGTTCTGGAACCAGACACCAGCCCAGTAACATAAGGCTTGAGTCATACTGCTGATCAGTTACAGAGATAAACAAACCTGAAGTCCCATATACCATAGTTAAGTATTTGCAAAAAGCTAGAAATATTTTATAATGGAATGAATCCTGATATCATACTTTAAAAAATACAACTAAGGATTTGTTACTATTTAATTCTAAAAAAAAATAATAACTTGGGGCCTGTATTTCATTAACTGCAAAATTACATGGTAAGTCTTCCTACTGGAGTATATTTATTGCTTAGAGTTGAGGTTCCCAGTTGTGAAGCTGATATGAAGACTGTAAGGATACTGTGTGTAAATGCAGTGTAGACAGACAGAAGTGGATTAATCTGACACTGTATTCTTCATTAGACTTAGACAAAACTATCTTTTTTATTTGAAATTTAACTTAATTTTTCTATAAAACATGTCTATTTTTGAAAATGCAGCCCATATAGTGCAAACACCAAGCAAATCTGTTATTTACTCCTCAATTCTCTAGCAACACATGTACCAACAATAAAGATTTCTATATTAACTCCACAGAATGCCTGTATTGCTTTTTCATGCTGCTCCCAGTTGCCTCAAAACACAAATAAGATTATTTATATGACACGTAAATCACTTCCACCCACAAATCGCTTTACTTTTGAATCTCCAGGCAAGTGTGATTTAAAGTTCTCACTGTTCTTATTTTTAGAAAAAAAAATATGTACGTGATATTGCAGTCATTGCCTCCAAACTATAAAATAAATTTACTGAAGCATAGTCTATTCATGTCACATGGAGATATTCAAAACGTGTATGATTATTGATATGCTTTTAAGGAATATTCTGTCAGAATTTCTTTTGTTGTCCTAATGTATACCCACACATAGACATACACACACATATGTGTATATGAATAAAAATGAAACAGATCAGATTTATTCTTGTCAGCCCTAGGTACTTGTACTTAGTGTGGCAGAGATTAGCTGTGTGTTCAATACCCAATTCCCTTTCTCCCAGGCACATGGCTAGACTTCCTGGACTTCATCAAACATAGGATTGTCCGGGTGATTGAGTTCTATGTTGAAGAAAGTGAAGTCTCTAGAAGCTTGGACTCCTGATGACTGTCTGGAGCATATTCCTTCTACTAAACAAAGCATACATTTGCTCTTCCACACACCGCCCCCGCCCCCAACCACCAGTGCTGACTTGACTTCGGGTGGGCAAAGTGTTCAGTGCCTCTTAAACTAAGAATAAAGTTCTAAAAAAGGGAAAAGATGGACAACTTTCTCTCAAACATTGCAGAGAAAACAAGTATCTTCCAGCAGAATTCTGACCAGGGGAAAGTAAATTGTTGATAGATTTTGGAGGGGACTAAAATTTTTCCTTTATATCTCGGTAAATATTTTAACAATTTCAAAATTAAATTGCTACTGTTTTGTCTAACACTGAAAAAACTTATATTGCAAAACTACATATACAAGGAAGAAGCCAGTATTCTGGACTGAATATTTGTGTTCCCCTAAAATTCATGTGTCCAAATCCTAACTCCAAATTGAAGGTACTAGGAAGTGCGAGTTTGGGGAGAGATTAGAGCCCTTATAAAAGAGTCTGCAGAAAGACCTTTGTCTTTCTGCAAAAAAGTTGCAGAAGACAACTCTCTTAGTGCAAAGTTGTCTTTGCACTATATGAGGATACAAGCAGAAGGCAGTCTCCAAACTGGAAGAGGGTTCTCATCAGAACCTGAATATGCTGGCATCCTGACCTTTAGCCTCTAGAACTGCAATAAATAAATGTCTGTCATTAATAAGCCATCTGTTCCATGGTATTTTGTTATGGCAAGTCAAACTGACTAAGACACCTGGAACGCTAAAGGCCTGCATAAGAAAGCTCCCCCATGTGACATTTGGGGGGAGACATTTGCTGCCAGATAAGCCTTATCTTTTGCCCCAAACCTTTAAGACCACAAGAACTTAAAAGAAATTTTCTGTGCTTTGTCATTAATATCTTCATTAAAATTTTAATATATCAAGTGATTTCAACCAGACATCAGGGTAATGCTTCCACTGAAATATGCTATAAATACAATAGGACAGAAAACAAGTCAAAATACTTTAAACATGTCAAGATATAATGGAAAATTCCTGGCAATCCATCTCATAAAATTCAAACTCAAAAGTGAAATATAAATTTGAAGGTGATTAATGTAAAAGCAGATCCAGGGATGATAGGAATGATTAAGATTTGGAAAGGTGTAATTCAACAATGAAAATGTCTCTACAAATGAATATAAATAGTCTTAAAGTACAACAAATAAGAATTGGAAGATAAGAGTCATAATAATCATTCTCTTTTTTTTTTTTTGCTGGTGCCAGGTCTCATGCATGCTTTACAAGGGTTATCTCACACAGCTATAGCTCCAGCTCTTCCTTGACCATTCCAATTTTAAACATGAATCAAAATTACCTTCCAAGAGATTAAGAGACATGCCTGTGATTCAGGAGCTAAACAACATGCATTGTAAGCTTCTCTTAAGTATTTTTCAGTCTTAGTTAATATCATATCACAATTTTTAATAATTTTCCATTCCTGAACACATCTATTCTTAGAATATGTTGAACTGCATGCACGCTTATTTAAAAATAAACAAACAACAAACTTGGAGAGAAAATTCTGTGTTCTTTCAATTTCTTTTAGATTTCTTTACTTGGATATTATACTTAAGCCTCAGATTTAGTATGTACCAAAATTAATTCTTTTTTCTAGATCCTGTTCATTTCTCTGGCTTTCTTAATTCCATTACTAACACCAGGATTAAGTCGCCTTTGACTCCTTCCTCTCTATTTTTGATTTGTAACTGGTGACAGATCCTTCTGTTCCTTACTATGACTCTCATTTCCTTCCTGTATCCTGCTCTTCCTCTTCTAATTACATTTCTTCTGGCAGGTTGTCTTATTTCCCCAGCTTCTTCCATTCAGATTCTTCTCATTACCCATCCACTCCAGACCTTATTTTCAGGTGAATACTACTGGAACTCAATTATATTTTTAAGAAAACACTTTATTGTGGTATGATTGACATACAAAAAGCTGAGCATATTTAATGTATACAACTTGGTGATTTGGGCTATGTCTCTATACCCATGAAACCAGCAACAAAAATCTATGCTCTACACCTACCCTTCACTTCCAAAAGTTTCTTCCTGTCCTCTTTATTTAGTATTATTATTAGCGATAATAACACTTAACATAAGACCTACCCTCTTACCAAAATTTTAGCATACAGTACAATGTTGTTAACTGTAGATACCATGATATACAGTATATTTCTAGAACTTTTTAAATTGAAGCTCAATTCTGCCTATATCAATTCAAAACTATCCATTGGCTGTCTCCTGGATACTGAACAACTAAATGTCTTTGCCAGGTATATTCAATATTTCTCAAATTATTTTTCTGATTTTAATCCCCATTACTTCTTTTTATGTACCTCAATTTCTAGTAACAACAAAGTATGTTTCCTATGTACACCTTGTGATATATTGCTCTTATGTATCTGCTCATGTCCCATGCCAGTCATGTCTACCAGTAATCAAAATCCCACATAGTACTCATCAATCTTGAAGTCCAACAGCACTTTCTTTCCTCTCTATACTACACTCATATTTATCCAAGTTTTCTATGTGACTGGAAATTTGGGGGAGATGAATGTGAGTTATATCAGAGGGACAAAAACATTTTTAAATTGAATACTGCTTTGCTATTCCCTATCCTTAGGCCACTATGAGATTTAATAATTCCACTTACTAATTCATCCTTTCCCTCTCATGTTAAAGGAAAAACCATACAAGTTCAAACCCAGTAATGATGCCAACATCAGCCTTTTCATTTCCTAATGCAGATAAATTTAGCTCTGCAAACCCTTTGCTGTCAACTCAGGTCAGGGCTTCCCTTTACATGTCCAAAAATTCATCTGAAGCTTTGAAATGACCACTTTGAAGAGCCTGGTGAACTTCTTAGACGACACAAAGTGTTTCATCTTTTTTTACATAAGCATCTGAGCTGATGGGTTTTGAACCTAAAGAAGAACCTTTATTTTATAGCAACACTGGTCTAAGAATCATAAAGATATAAGCCAGTTTATTTTCACAACTTTTATATAAGCTAGGCATTATTACTAGTTCCATTTTGCCAGTAAGGATTTCAAAGAATGGAAGGCTTATGGAATTTACCTAGTGTTACAAGTCTGGAAAGTGGCAGAGTTGGGAAAATGGAAAGTGTTTTAGCCAGGTCAGGCTAGATTATGTGACAATAAATAAATCAATTCAGAGCAGCAATTTGACCCAGTAGTCCTTAGCACCAACTTATTTCAAAAGCATGACATAAAAATAAGTTGCAAACAGCAAAGTGATATTATAAGCCTGTCTGAGCTTGATTTCAGACAGTTTCCATTATGTGTAGACAGTTTTCAAGTACACTGATTATTTACCTATTGAAAATAACTCTGAATTATATAAAAGTGATTCTTTGCCTCCTCACCCAAAAAGTCAATGGAGTATTATGACTTTGGATTACCACACCAAAGCTAAACCAGAAGAACAAAGCCCTGTGTACCAAATTGCAAAATACTAGGGTTCAAATTGCAGTGTAACACTGACAGAGGGTATGCTCATATATTAGGTGCTGAATATTTCTGGGCTTCAGTCTTCTCATCCATACAATGAAGATAATAGCATTTACTAAACAGATTTATTTTCTAGAATAATAAATTCAATAATATGTGCTAATTGGCAAGGGAATTGCCTCCTCTTTTGGATGCAATGTCTTGTGTTTAAAAGCCACTTCTGACATCTGGATCACAATGTAACAACACTGTGGTAGTTATGGAAAGCTTTGGGATAAAATATAGAAAGTTGAACACAATAGAAACCTAATATGTGGTTGATCTGAATGTTTAAGATTATCATTTTCTTAGATCTGTCAGAGACAGCATCAATAATATTTCTAAATCTTTTAAAGGCATTATTAATTACCCCTGACTTCAATCTGATTAAATCTCAAATGAAATAATCACACATTATTCATTTCTTCTTGTAAATCCCTTCACTGACTCACCAGTGCCTTCCATGTAACATTTTAATTTCTCTTCCTAATATTTCCTGTATCTGCATGGCAGACTTACTAAGTAGCTCTTAATCTGTTCTACGTGCCATTCCCTGGACCCAAGGAGGACCCAGCTGATTAAGCCCTATAGTATGCTTGTTTCTGTATAGAAAATTAAGAAAACCAGTTCCTGCAACCTGACTTCTCAATTGACTTTGTTATGCAACATGAATTTGATGATTCAGTTTCCCCATCATTTATTTCTTGCTTAGATACTCAGAATCCTCCCCACTTCCATTCCTCTCTCCTTT
Organism: Geosciurus inauris; assembly: GCA_004024805.1. Lineage (NCBI taxonomy): Eukaryota > Metazoa > Chordata > Mammalia > Rodentia > Sciuridae > Geosciurus > Geosciurus inauris. Next base: position 98,228 of record PVHX01000872.1, on the reverse strand, counting down.
CACATTTTTCTACAGAAATACTAATTGGAATAGCTCTGGAGCTTCATTAAAACAATGAGCACCTTAGTTTATACAATTTTTGCAGGTGAATAATATAACCTCTCAGTGATTATTTATTGATATGGGCATTAAACTCATGTGCTCTCAACTCTAGTGTGCTAAACAACATTTTTCCTTTTACATGTCTTGATATCCTTTTTGAGGGGTTTAATTGATATGAGGAGACAGCAACAACAAACCTCTGGGTCTTTGTTACAGACTAATGAGGGCAGAGAGAGGCACTGAATTATGCACACAAAGCTGATTCATCTTCAGGGCACTAGGTTTTGTAAAAATCACATCCAGATTGCCCTAAAATCTGACATGCTTACACCTTGATGGTGTTGGTCATTGTAACTAGCTGCTCAGTACTAGTTCATTCACTTGTGCCACAAGTTTTGAGCCAGGAATTAACTAGTTGCTAGTTAAGAGAGAGAGTGTGTATGTGTGTGTATGTGTGTGTGTGTGTGCCAGCCCCTCTGTGGTCTGAAACAGGACTAAAAGATGAGAAGGAATTTTCAGGGAAGGTAGAATTTTTCAAGTAGGAAGAATATCATGGCCAAAGATCTTAAGGCTGAGATGAGGCTGGAATGGCAAAGAGTGGTTTGATTCCCAAGGACCTTCAGCTTCCATGTGAATAAGTTTGAGCTTTATTTTAACTGAAATTACCCTCCTAATCATACATTGTAAAAGGGTTTGAAAGTCTATAAATCACATAACTTACATAAAATCACGTAAACCACATAACAATCCAATGTGGCTATTAATCCTGGGGGAGGTCATTGTACAAAAGGAGCACATCACAACTCACCTAATGTCAATCTGATATGTCTGGAAATGGTCTTCTGAGAAGAAGTCTATTCCAAGACCTGCAGGCTGAGGAAGAAAGGTAAGGAAGTTATGAAAGGTATTTTTGGTAGAAGGAATAAAATGCAAAAATATAGCAGAAAGAGAGCTTAATGTATTAGTTCTCTAGGGGGCAATGGTGTTAGGGGCAAGCAGAGATCTGATAACAGGCAAGAGATGAGGAAAAATAGTGAGCAAGATTTGCACCAAGATGGGCAAACCTTAACACTCACAGGTACTATTAACTTTATTCTAAGGATAAGGAAAATAATGAATGGAATGTCTTCTCTCCTGCCCTCAGAGTTGTCTTCCTCTATGGCCAACACAGACAAGAGAAGACCATTATAATACACATGATTTGCTTCTTCAACACACAGCTCAGTAAGCACCCATTCTGTGCAAGGAAAAGTCTAAGGCACTAGAAGAGACAAGCAAGAACACAGGCAATGTACTCATTGCTGTCCTGCCTGTATGCAATTATTTTTTTATTAAGCATCTACTATGTGATCTGTACTAGGAATATAATGACAGGAAATACTGACAGGGTCTTTGCTCATATTGAGACCTAGTGAAATACAGGTAGGTCTACAGAGCAGCCACTGTGCTCTGGGAGCACATGGAATAGCACTGAAGTGATTTCTGCCTCTGTGTAGTTCTTATGCAACAGGGTGGATAAGAGATAAAAGTCCTATCAAGACAGATTTTTCAGAGGTGAATAAAAGAGAGACAAGAAATATTTACAAGGACTAGAGAAAAGACTGGAGTGTGTTCTAGAACTACCATAAAGGATGTCAACTACACCGTCGACTACAGGACAAAACACAATCAACAGAAAGACCTCTGCTTAAAAAAGATTTTCTGTCTAGTTCACAGAAAGAACCAGATTTATTCCTTTATTAAATATAAGACTAGTTGCTTCACTGCTATTAGCTTAAACTCGATGGGAGCTGGGGATTGGAAAAGGAGACATTACTATTTTAATTTTAAATGACTTTATTTCTATACCTCTAATAGAGAGTAAATCAAAGGCTTATGATAGTTCTGCAGCTGGTAAAGGGAAGCATGATGCAGATAACTATTTTTATTTAAATTGATGTGTTGTATTCATAGAGATTAGGGCAGGATGCTGCAGCTGCACGAGGAAATTTAAAATTAGAGCAGCTTCAATAGTGCTGTCACAATTTCATCCAAATTCTCCAGCCTTGTCGTATAGTAAGCATTTTTTTTTGCATTCATGATGTGTGTGTATGTGCATGCATACACATTTAATATTTTCATAGAAAATTGAGACCAAACTGCTGTAGGATCTGAAAATAAAATTATTGTCTGTTGAATAATCTCCTTTTTTCTGTTTATGTCCAACTTTATAGTCATGTCAAAACTGCCACCTCATATCTACCATTTCTACAAATAAAGCATCCATCATTCAGTTTCCAGTACCTGGACAGGTACTATTTGTTCCACATACAACAGAATTATAAAAATTTTGTTCCAGTGTTGTCTGACCAAAAATAATTGCTGCATTTCAAAGAGTTGCTTATGTAATTCAGATGTCCTAGATTCCTCCAGGCTTCAGGGGTCATCTTTCCTTTTGAAGCCCAAATAAGAATAGTTCAAATCCTCACCCTACTTTCACCCTTCTTGTCCACAGAGGTCTGGTCTGGTCCATCTTCACATAATTCTGGGAATCTTGACAGAAGTCTTAGGCTAAATAAATCATAGTACCCAGCATTGCCTACCATGGTACTATCCAAGTTCAATGATAATATCATTGCTTTATTTGTACAGAGCCTTTTACAAAGCCCTTGCTCATTCATCATCTAATTTATCCTCACATTATCTTGTATACAATGTGACTCAGATGCTAATGACATGCAGATTTAATTGTGGCTTAGACCTACATTTTATGGTTCCCCATCTAGTGCTCAACCACATACTACATTGTCTCAAGTCTCACAGGTTGTTCTAGTGAAATGGGCTAGCACATGGGAGGGAATGCTGAAAAGGGATAAAGTGTGTTGCCAGTAAATCGATGCTGTTTTGTTTTGCGGCTGTGTTTGACAAAGTTGAAGGAGTGACACTGTAGGCTCTCCTTTCTCTGTCCTATTTTGGGCAATGATCAGATTAATTCTGCACATTGCATCTATGACACTACCAAACATACAAGGATGCTTAATCCTGAAAGCTCCTTTATTTACAGTCCAAATAAAGAATGTATTCTGTGTATCAGAATAGTGTTAGAAGTTCCTATGTCAAGGGAAACTCATGTGGCTTGACGATTCTGGCTGTGGCACATGTCTTTGCAGACTGCCAGGTCCTTTCAGCCAGACTCTCAGTATCTCTGGGGAGAGTAGATATGCCATTGGTAAAGTTAGCAAAACAACAAGGCCACTGATTGATTTAGGGAATGACAAATGTGTCAGGATTCCCCTGTGGGAAGCTGTGGAAATCTGGCTTGTCCAAATATCCTTGGCAACAGCTACAAAGTCTTTTCAACTGTGGTAAGTTGTAGTTGGGCTGACTAATTTAAAAGGAACTCATGCATGGCCCAATTTTCTGCCAGTCTTGCATAGAAACACACAGTAATAAGTCCATGGAAGAGAGTACCATTTGCTTTCCAATCTCACAAAAGGCTACAATTAGAATTTATTCCTCCCGCAAAGCCAAGCGCTATGAACAGAATAGCCTGGAGAGTAAAGGGGTGACTATTTACAGGGAATATTAGAAAGCCTTAGATGATTTGGGCCTGGAAACAAATTTGAAAACTTTGCTTATAACAGATATGTACTCTGTCCTTCAGGGTACTCATTTTGTGCCATTGTGATTTATGTGCAGTTCTTAGTCACGTATACTGTTATTTTAAAATATGCTTTTTAACTGATATATAAAATCATAAAATCGTTGGACATATGAATGGTGTACCCTACAATGCTCCCATACATGGATTCGTTATATAATGTTGTCAAATCAGTTAAACACATTTATCTCCTCAAACATTTATCGATTATTTATGGTGAAATCTTTCAAAATATTGTCTTGCATTTTGAAATGTAGAGCATATGACTGTTATCTGTAGTCACCCTATTGTGCAAAAGCACACCAGAACATCTTCCTCATAACTGTGATCTAGTACCCATTGATCACACTGTTCCATCTTCCCCTAACCTGTGGCCTCTGGTAAACCACCATTGTACTCTCAATTTCTACAAGATCAACTATTATAGATCCCACATATGAGTGAGATCATGCCAAAAGAGTACCTTGAAAAGGTATTGTGTCCCTGGGGCCATGGTAAGCCCTGATGCCTCACCCACAGTTACCAGCCTGTGGTCAGGCACTGTGGGATTCTGCCCACTCTGCCCCAGATTCCTACATTACACACATGACCACCAGTGTCTACAAGCTGTGTCACACCCTGAGCACAGGCCCTGCCAAGACCAGCTCAACACTGGGATAGAACCAAGGCTCACACTGCAATGGCTGCCTATTACTGAGGTGGACTCTGGCTCAAGATAGCAGTAACTGGCCACAGGTGAGGCTAGCTGAAATGGGAGTCTGATAGACTGGGGCCACAGGTCTTCCCCTGGCACTGGAGCTGCTCCAGAGGCTCTGTCTGCAGTTAGGCAGGGAGATGGGAGTTTTCAGAATCTGCCTGGTATTTGGTTTCACCAGCCCGACATCTGCTCTACTCCCAGAAAATGGAGTCTTGCACTAGGGCATGCTACCTGTGTTCGAGATAGGGTTGTGAAGGCAGACCCTTGGCCACCTGTAGTGATGCCATGCTAGGTTATATCTGAGTATCACAGACACAAGGAACTACAGTCTCAGGGGTGCACCAAAGTTCAACCCACGGCTGGCGGTGCTAAACATGAGTTTGATCTGCGCCTGGTGCTGGGGTAGTTCTGCAGCCCAGTCTGTGAGCACTGACCTGCATACAGGGCCTTCAATTCCGATGGGATATGAGGTCTCACCATGGTGTGCCTCCACTGCACCGCGACGCAGCCCCGTTCTGGCTTTATTGCTCTGGTTCCAGCAGTGGGAGTCGTTTTCCCAGTTGTGCTGCTGAGGTTGGAGGAGGAGTGGGGTTTTCAGTCAGCTGCCTGGCTTATGCAGTTCTAGTTGCTCTGTTCAGTCCACCGTCAATGGCCTGGGGGTAGAAGTTGTGGGTCTTTGCACAGTACTTGGTTTCACAGTGGCAGACTTGGTAGTGGGTTTCAAAATTAGGCCTCAACTTAATTCCCTCTCCCTCCCACAAGCTGCAGGTGTCTCTCTGCACCTCCCACCTTCTTCAACACCTCCCACCTTTGGTTTTGTTTCATTATAGTAAACGCAGGCACTGTGGTCTCCTATCTGATTTCTTTAGCTCTTGAGAAAGTAGTTTGGTGCAGGAATAGCTTGTCCAGTTGGTTGTGGGTGTGGGGAGACAAATACTGGAGGGTCTTTCTCAGCTGCCATCTTGCTCTTCCAGTTCTGACTTAGGGTTTTTACTTCACTTCCTGTCTTTCCTTAACGTGATCCTTAGACTGAAAATTGTGTTGTTACTTTCTTCAGCAAAGATTTCATCGTTATTTTTGGCTCAGTTCCATTTCACTTAAATGAAGTAAAAAAAAAAAAAACCAACAAATTCTGTGTACTTGACATTTTTGTAAATACATGTAAAATACTTAAATGAATAATGTATGTTTTTAAGAACTTGTGGTAAATACCTTATAGATGAGAGCTATTAAAGTTGAGGAAGGCAGAAAAAAACTAAGGTCTTTGAGAAAAGAAAAATATTACTTATAAATGTAAATGCATAGTTCATACATCATAACTAAAATACCTATGTTGCTATTCATGACACGTAATTCCACAACTGATTTTACAATATTTTATATAATTTTTCAGAGAATATTTCAACCAATCATCCTTTCATCTTACGGGTTGTAAATGAGGGAGGAATATATATATCTTTAATCTGTTCCTATAAAAATTAATATATTAAAAAGAGATGGATGGTATAATTAGAGCATTGACTTCCTACAGCATATTAAACTTTTGGGTTTTGTGTTTAAATTACAACTGGCTTGTGATTTTCAAAAAAAACTCCTTTCTTTTATTAGCTATTCAAAGCACCATGAAAGCCATTACCATCCTCAATATCAACCAATTTTCTGTCTTTATCCTTTGTGAAAGAAAAATACATATTCCCTGAAACACTAAAATGATACAAACTCCTTCTATTGGAAGATACAGAGCTACAACAGTGTGAATCTGTTGGGGGGTGGGAAACACAGCCAAACAAGGAAAACAAGAATGAAACTGTAGAACTCAGAAGCTAATAAGCGTTTGCTAGCTGTAGTGGATATTTGTGCTGTTTAGTTTGCACTAAGTCATTCAAATTTCTTTTGTATATTGTGGAATTTCCTACGGGTCTTATCCTCCTATGGTAGATACCAAGACTCATTGTGCTGCTATGGCACAAGCAGACAACCCAGATCTGCCAATTTGACACACCCTTGTGAGGCAGCAACAAGGAACAATAAGAACCTTGAGGAGACACATAGGCATCTGCAGGATCCACCTGTCAGTGATCATGGTCGTGGAGGAGTGAGGTAGCAGCAGTATGGTCAGGTCATTAGCTTTATTGGTGCAAACTGTGTTGATTCTGATCACTGGCTATTAGTGCTGGTTGTGTGTAATGATGATCTCTTTTCTGTAACAATTCACATTATCATGATTGTGAGTTTCTCCTGGATGGTTTTTGGCTCTCTGGAAGATACTTTGGACTATTATGGTATTTTAATTTTAATTTTTTTTCTGAGTTGTTTTCAGTTGAAAACATTGATAAAGTAAGCAACAGTTTTCTCATTGTATGTAAATGCAGTCTTCTCCTAGGTCTGGTCTCATATGCTGACGTCCCAGGACACTGGTATGATTGTAAGATTATCACTCATTGATTCATGTCCACAGTATTTGATGACCCCTTACCTGCTTTTTTTTTTCCAAACCATTTGTCACCTTCAAGCAAGTGTGTATTTTATTTATTATGCTTATTACTTATTGCCTGCTTCACCAATATCTTGCTGCAAAATAAATACTCTAAAGGGCATAGAAGAGTTGACAGTCTCTTTGGGACATTTGTACATCTCCAGTGTCCCAAATGTACCTGGCACATAGTCAAGAGTCAATATTTAATTTTTGAATGGAATGTTTACAAATATAATATTGATTGATCTTTGTAGAGATGATTCCTAAAACCTGAATAGAAATATGCTAGAGCAAGTTTTCTTATTTTTCTTGGCATTCAGGTGAGCCCAATAACTTAAATTAAGGAAACCCTGGGTGTGAATGAATAAGATACTCTCTCTCCCACTAATTTGCCTTGATAAGAGAAAAATCTACTGTTTTTCTTCTGTTAAAATGCTTTATTACTTGTATAGATGTTTCACTGAATGTCCTTATACCTAAGTACAAATCATCTAAAAATCTTATTAGCATTAAAACATTATCAAGTAAATGCATCATGAGGCAAGTTCACCATACATCACAATAAGGCATAGAAAAAAATAAGAGTTGACATAGGAAACATTTGCTCAATAAAATTGAAATAAACTATTAAATAAAATTATGTTCAGAAAAAAATTCATTTTGAGAAAGTTAATGAATTTCTCCTAACCCACGTGAACACCAAATTATTTTCTTCTAACATGGTTTAAAATTGGATCATCTTTTTCTTCTCTTTATAGAATGAAAAGTATATAGTGAAGGACTGGGGAAAAGACCTACAGAGTTTTCAGACAAGCATAGATTATTGACAATGAATACAATTTATGTTAGTAAGAGTATCAAGTTAAGAGAGGGAAAGAAAAGGGAATTAAAAAAGATAAGAATATGAATACATTTATTATACATCACTGTGGGTCAGAAATTGTGCTAAGTGCTTCATAAATGTCTTTTTATACATGTCATTTTACATAATTTCCATCATGACTATTAGATAGCTAGTATTATCATTTTTTTTATTATTGATGAGACAACTGAACCACTTAGAACCAAGTCTATTTTGCTGTTAGTAAATGGAAAATTTACAAAAATCTGACTTTAAAGCTGCTGTTTGGAATGCACTGCCTGACACACTGAAAGATAAGGCTAGTGGAGAATTAGCATCAGGCCCTTTCTTACCTCTTCTTGATGATAGGAAAGATGATCTCTTATGTAGATCTGAAAATTCTCAAAAGACTTGGAAGAAAACTACGACCATGCTTTAGACATTGTCACGGCAGTTGTCACGGCACAAGAGAATTGTGATAGAAAGGAATGTTGATTACTCAAGTCCAAGGAGATTAAACCGTGCCAAGAGTTTAAATTTAATTAAAAACACATCTTCATCCCTGGCAGTCTAATTTGCATTCTTGGGCTTCATTCTTTTAATAACATAAATATACAATCAGATAACATGACAAAGAAATAAATGAGAGTGATAGGATGAAAGTATATACATTTACTTCATAAACTAGTTCCTAAAATTTCATTTTCTGGTAAATAATTCTTACCCTGGTTTTCTAAGGCATTGATTCTAAACAAAATCTTCGTCTGAATAACAAGTTCTTCTTTATGAAATTTCCTATGTAAGTCAAACTAATTTTCTCCCCAGAGAAAGTTCTTTCTCAGTATGACCAAAGCCCTGTGAAATACTCCCAAAGAGACTAATCAAACTGCATCAATTTGAGATAGTATGAATTTGACTTTCATGAGAAAAATTTACAAATTTGTGTTTGCAAATGTAATTAACTTCAATAAAACTACATATTATAGTACATTTCCAATAAAATTGTAGGATATTGCTGTTGAAGATATTATTTTAAAACAGTCTTACCCAATAGAACATTTTCCATAAAACGTATATATTCCAAGAAATACTTCATAAAATAAATATACTCCATTGCACACATCTGTAAGTTTTAAGAATGCTTTACATATCAGCTCAGTTCATTTTGGTTAAAAAAAAGAAATAAGCAAACACAAAGATATTCAAAGAATTTTCAAGTGTGGCAGCAGTTTTCTTCCAAATGAGAGATGGAAATGTTTCCCCTATATTTCAAAACAGAAAAGCATGATCCAGAAATTGAACTTATTACCAAAGCTTAATGAACTCCTTCTAAACTAATTTTGACTAATCAAAAGATTAGAAGATATTAATTGTATGTACCACACATTAGCAAGATTTTTACTTTGCCATTAAACAACACTTATAATTTTTTTTCAAAATTATAAAGAAAAAAATAACATTGAAACTGAAGTATACCAAACGTGCCTTTCTCTGAAGGTTAATTTTATATGATCTTAAGTCCAAACTAATAGATATGGGAATTAGAAAAATGATATAGCCTGAGGAAAAGAAGAATAGCCAAGCATTACCTTCATTTTCCCCAACAATGTTTTCCTGATGTTAGTCATGCAGGCAGCTCCCACCTTCCCCAACACTTTTTTTGTTTTGTTTTGTTTTGTTTTGTTTATTAGTTTATTTAATTGCATTTCAAGTCATAGCACTTATATAGAGCTCAGTTTTTCCATTTCTCTGGTTGCAAACCAGATAAAGTTACACCAATTGTGTTTTCATACATGCACCAAGGGTAGTGATGACGATTTCAATCAACCATCTTTACACTGTGTTTTTAATGTTAATTTGCCCGCAGCCCTTACCTTCCCCAGCCCTATCTCTTTGCTACTCACACCTCCCCCAACGAATGTCTTCCTGAGGCTAATCCAGGAAGAAGAGTTAGGAAGAGGTTAATAGCATGAGCTTTTGGAAACCAATCTCCTGTTCTTAGTCTAGGGTCCCTTCCTTCTCAGCTAAGGAGAACTTCCCACGCTGTGAATCTCTGAATTCCTCATCTTCCATTAGAGAAAACTCTGCCTTTAAAGCATTAATGTGATCAGGCTAAGTCCGCTGGGTATTTTTCTATTTTCAAGTCCACTGTGCCGTATATACACATATATATAACTTAATAAGAGGAGAAAAGTACATCATATTCATCTATTCAAGAATAACATATGCCCACCAGAGAGAAAGGGAATCTTGAGGAATATCATAGAATCTTGACTACCACGATTGAAGAGTAATACTAAATTCACCCAATATATATGTAAGGAGCATGTGTCATAGACATGCCTGCACATGCTGGGACTCACTAAGTTGCTGGCCAAAACTAACAGCAGCCATTGTCATGCTTAGTCATGCCTGCTTGCAATCCATAAGGAGCTGTAAGGGGCACTAGCCATAGGCATACTTAGCAATGACTGATTACAATTGATAGGGAGCACAGCTCCATGGACACGTGCAAAGAATATGCCCAGTTGCAATTTATCATCTCACTGGACATAACCAATGGACATTGACTTCCACTGGGTATAACCAATCACCAGTTTATACAACCAACGTAGAACTGTATTTAAACTGTGTGTCCTGCCACAATGGAGGCTTTTGCTCCATGGATACCAATGAGACTGGCCACCTTGCTATCTGTCCCTGGATCAACTCCACCATTCCCTGATGTCCAGCTGTTGGCTGAAGAGAACCACCAGACAAGGACAACATCTGCTCTTTTTCTAAGAGAAGTCACGTGGCACCAGAGGTATTTTGGGGCTTGTGGTTGCCCTAGGTTTGTGTGAATTACTTGTAGTGTTTAGTTGCCCTCGGATAGTGTGACTTACCTATAGTTTTTAATTAGTGCACATTGAATGCTAGTTGGGGTGCTCCAGCACACCCAACACTTTTTGCATTAATCATTTATATTTGATGATTGGTGTAATTGCATATATGCTTGTATTTAAAGACAATCCACCTCTGAGTTATTATTAATTGTGCCACTCACAACAATATATAATATGTAAAATATAAAACTATGAATTTTGTTGGAGAAAACCCAGGACCAAATCTTTCCAATTTCAATGTAGACAAATATTTATAAAGCAAGATATGTTAAAATACTAACTTTAAATATTAAAAATAATAAATTTAACTTTATTAAAATTTTAAAATTCTCTTTTGAAATATTTGTAAAAATGAAACAAACTGAAGATTAGAAATTTATATTTACAATATTATCTTAGAAAAGTCATTTATTCAGATCATATAAAGGAGTCCTTATGAGTTAATGGTATAGGATTACCAAATTAAACTTAAGACATACAGTTATTCAATAAGCACCCAAAAGATACTTAAAATAATAATTTTTAGTAATTATTTTCAAGGGTAGCAGAATATGCCAGCCTAGAGTATTCCATTTTGGCATAAGGAAATTTTGAGTTAAAGTCACTTAAAAAATAGCAAATGTAGGAAGGGCACTCCGACTTTCCTTTTTCTTCCTTAAAACAGGAGAGGAAACTCATGTGAAAGACGTCCTCCTTGTAGCAGAAGGAAGAAGGGCATTCCTGTCACTGAAGACAGGGAACAAAGGTGGAGGAAAATCCATACCAACAAACCTTGATAAGCCAGTTCTTGATCTTCCTACTTCTCCATGTTTAACTGCACTAGCCCAGGTTCCTTTGTTTTGTCACATGTTCACAATTTACTCCTCTTTGACCAATTTTACATACATACAAGCATTCAGCTCTTTCTACTTCTTTGAGTCTCCACTTTCCTATAAGGGTTCCCATGAAGATGGAAAATCTGTACATTTTTACAGACTTTCTCTGGGAAGCTTTTCTCTGGTTAATCTATTTGATGTCATCTTAAGTCTTAGGCCCAACTGGAGACTCTGAGTGGGTAAAGTTTTGCCTTTTCTACAATTTCATCATGATCCTATCATATACTCACAGAAAAAAATCCATCATTACAAACATCGAAACACATGTATTCTCAAAATGAGGAACAATTGGAACTCTTCTGCATTGCAGATGGGAATATAAAATAGTAAAACCACTTTTTTAAAATGACTGGCAAATTTTTATTTTAAAAGAGTATACCTGCAGGGTAATCAGCAATCCTATTTCTATGCATCTAAGATTATTCAGATTGCTGGCCAAATTCAGTTTCTTATAGTTTCAGGAGTGCAGTTTCTCCTTCCTGGCTAGCTGTTCAACTTGGGGTTGCTCTCAGGTGCCTAAGGCTGCCCTCATTCCATAGTACTTGCCCACTTCATCCTTAAAGATATCCATGGTAAGTAAATCCCTTCATGTTTTAAATCTTCTGTGGACCAGCCATTAAAAATCCCATTCCTTAATTAGAACAAATTTTTAAAAAATTTTTTTAAATCCTCTTCTGTAAAAGGGCTCCTGTGTTTCAGTTGGCCTCTCTGGATTAATCCCTTTTGCCATAAAATGGAACATTATTATAGAAATGATACCATATCTACAGGTTCTACCTACACTCACACAGGCAGGGATTTTATAAGAGGAAGGACATTGAGGGAGGTTCTTAGAATTCTGCCTAGCATAGCAAGTAAACCAGTGATCAATCTATCCCATAAAATACGGCTCAGCAATAAAAAGACAAACTGGTACATACAATGGTTAAGCAATAAAAACATCATGCTCAATGGAAGAGACAAGACACAAAAAGGGTATGAAATTCTAGAAAATGTGAACTTAATCTATGGCAACAGAATGTGAGTGGTTGCCTATAATAAATAACTAATTATTATCTTGTACCTGTGTGACACAAGAGTAGACTGCTACATGATTTAGATTAAATAGGCATATATGATTAAATAAAATTTATATACAATTAATTTTATATAAAATAAACTCATTTATGTTTTATTTAATTATATATTTAATCATATATGGTGTTAAATTAGGAAGAATTCTTAACTGGAAGTCATAAAGGTTTTCTATATTTTCATCTAATAGCTTTGTTATTTATATTTAAGTATTTAATCATGTTCCTTTGGATACTGTGGCATATATTGATTTTTCTATGTACACTTCTTCACCAGCCTGAGTAAAATACTCTCTACCCAGCCTGGTGATTCTTTTTTTCCCCTATAAATATAATAATTTTATCTGCAATAATAATGTGTAATCTCATTTCTATTTCATTGTCTTATTTTTTTTAACTGCATTTTACTGAACTTTCAAGGGTTGAGGATGTAGCAGCTCAGTGGCAGGGTTCTTGCCTAACATTTTATAGAACATTCAGAACAATATTGAGTAATGTTAGTGATAGCAGATATTGATGAATAGATTGAAAAATGCTTCTTTATTGTTTCAAAATTGAGTATCAAGGTGTTTCATTATTAAAACTAAAGGTAGTGATTCAATTAGTTGAGAAAATGCAAAACGTAATTTTTATTCTTTTTCAATATAATAAGCACATTCTCACATTGTTCTGAAAAAGTTAATTATAGCAACTCACTCAACTTGGTGCTGGCTGTGGGTGGGCAGAAATTGGACCCAATCTGTATTTTCTGGACTCCACTGAGGTGAGGCACAGCTCATGTCTTTTTGTTCACATAATGAGAATCACCACCTTTTATGGCTCTATTGCTTCAATATGGTCTCCAGACACCATGATCTCCTCATTCTGATCCTGGGTTATTTTTGGTCTGTGTTTAAAGACTTCCACACACTGTGGATTCAGGAATATGTCCCTCTTCTACTAACATGCCAACTTTTCTTCAGTCCTGTGTTAGAAGTGGCTCTACAAAGTGTGCTTTCTCCTGAGTTAATCACCAGGGAGGGCTATTCTGTTCTTCAGACTTCTTAAACTTCCCTACCTCTGTCACTTCACCTGAAAATGTAGTTTTATCTTCTTCAAATTTCCTGCCCTTGACAATTGATCAAACTCATCTCTTCTTTGTTCCTCTCTCTTCTTCCTTCCTTTTTTCGTTCCTTCCTTTCTTTCTTCTTTGTTTTTTTATTTCTTACTTTATGGGGAAAAATAATTTTGTTTTGTTTTGTTTTCTGTTGCTGGGGATTGAATCCAGGGATGCTTCACTACTGAGCCACATCCCTGGTCCTTTTTGTTTTTTATTTAGAAATGTTCTCACTAAGTTCCGTAGGGCCTAAGTTGCTCAGGCTGGTCTTGAACTTGAGATCTTCCTGTCTTAGCCTCCCAAGCCAGAAAAAAAAAAAGTTTTCTCACCAACATATTCTTCCCTCTCTGATATGTGAGTCTATAGTATGTTATACATATCCTGTTTTTGTCATATCCCAACGCCTAGCCCAAGACCTGGCAATTGATATTAAATAAATATTTGTGGGTGCACACCTGTAATCCCAGTGGCTCGGGAGGCTGAGGCAAGAGGATCACGAGTTCAAAGCCAGCCTCAGCAATTTAGCAAGGTCTTGTGTAACTTCACAAGATCCTGTCTCTAAATAAATAAATAAGTAAATAAATAAATAGACTGGGGAAATCGCTCAAGGGTTAAGTACCCTTGGGTTGAATCCTTAGTACACACACAAAAAATGTGTAAACACACACACACACATACATTCTTTTTGGGGTTTTTTTGTTATATATGTGATATATATATATATATATATATATATATATATATATATATTTTTTTTTTTTTTTTTTTTTTGTTCTGGTTCTACTCAGTTTTATTTGCGTGACTTTCAACCAGTTACTTAATCATTCTAGATTCTTGCCTCATCTACAAAGTAGAAGTAATAATCTAGAACTGTTGTATTAATATGAGAAATGAGAAATCACTATATAAAGTGGAAAGCTACACAAATGTTCGTTTGTGTTATTATTTTTACATGCTAATTATCCCAACAGAATTTATGCTAAAGGAATTTGCTTAATAACCCAAAGAATTCAATCACTGAAGAAAGAATTCCAGCAGAAGTATTTTAGGTCATAGACACAAACTCAGGCTTGTATTACAGACCACTGTGTGTGTGGTGACCCTCACCACAGAGGGTATAGGAAAGCATGAACAGTAGGTAGCACAAGGTAAGACAGGGTAACAATTCAAGAAAACACAGGAAGAATAATAGCAACAATATTTCCAGGCTACATGGCTCATCCTGCCACTGATTCTCTCAACCCGCTGCCCCTTCCCTCAGTTTGTGTAGACAGGTTAGTACTGTGGCAGTGTATTCCAACTTCTTCCTAACGTCAAAGTACACCCACTTGGTATTACCAGATCTTTCTTGATACGAAGATTGGTTTTTATCTGTCTGAAGAGCCTGTTACCTCTGATCTGTAGTGTTTTTCTGTACACATTGTCTAGAATTCTTATACTTCCATTCTTTTAACAGACTACATTATGCAGAAAAACTAGCCCTGGTACTAAAGACTATAAAAACACAAGTCATGTTACACAGCTGTAATCTCCTCCTTTCTTCACCTTACTCTATATTTTATAATATCCTCTCCATGATGTGCTCTTAATCAGAGTATATTTCTACATACTCAGAGATGCTGTCCATGATGGTAAGAAGGGGATGCTGAAGTTGTACCCATCACAATCCTATTCCCTGACCTGGCTGAACACAGTTTAGGAAGAAAAAAAGGGAGAGGAGAAACACAAGGATTTTTAGGACATCATGGATTTATTAGTAGGCCCTTTTTGGACCTTATTAGTAGGCCCCTTTTGGACCATCAGGTTCTGATGGCTTGGGGCTAATAGATTCTAACTAAAAGATGTAATTAACTATGAATATGTTTATTAGCTGTGAAACTGATTTTCCTATATGTGTTTCCTGGGTTTCAGTTGGTTCTTTAAAGTACACTTAATAAGAATGATAAGTACTCATCATTGTTTTGTTCAGACTACTAAAATTATTCAACTATCCTCTGTAAAAGTCTGTCTCGTACATATTTGTTTCTCATGTAACAATGTTTGAGTGGCAAGGAGGGAAAAAAGAAAGAGTAAAGGTCTTAGAAAAACTCAGTTGAAAGCACACAGCTGCTCTATCGTCATGTGAAGAGCTGAACCCATGCACATCTCACTACAAAGTCCATCCACTTAGTGAGCAATTAACAAATGGGCTAAATGTTTGTATAAATGAATAAATGCCATTTTTACTATAGAACACCAGGGGAGAAAATGGATAAGTGATGTGAATAAGAAGAGAAAATATTAAAGAGAAATTCCAAGAGACTATGAATAAAGAAAAAAATTAAAAGAGGAAAAAGAAAAAATAAGTCATTGCTTCTAAATTTATCTTTCATTTACAATGTTAAACCACCATACCAATCTCTTTCATAGACTTTCTTTCACTGATTTCACTGTAAACCTACAAACTAAAAAGGCTATTGCTTCTTTAAACAATTATCAGTAATATTTTATTATAAGATTGTGATGATGTATTACTTGGCATGTGTTTTTATATGTGCTAAATGTTAAGATGCAAGTGTATTCAAATATTAAAGCATATTTCATCATCTGACAATAACATTCTTGAATTAAAATACTCTCAAAGAAACACATTACAGCAATTTATATTTCAGCTGGAGAAAACACATAATCTCTTGCAACCACTGTAAAATAAATATCCAACCTTTATATCTGTAAGTTTCTGAAGGTTGCACTCATAGGTAGATCTATTACAGAAAATATCTACAGGAACATTTACATACACTCACTAATCTTTAGCATTTCTCAATTAATTTAATGATCCAAATTTATCATTGTTCATCCTTTATTATAGAACACATGGTATATCCTGTCTTTGGAATTTTAAGGAGCATCAAATTCTTCCATTCCACAAAGGTTTAATCATGATATGGACAGAACAAAGTAATTTCAAAATAAACATCCAAAACACATGTCACTAATTAGGTAATCTGTACATTTCTAACTGTTTTCACAAACATGTGTTAACAACTAAGTGTGGACACTGTCCTAGGGACTTGGAGCACAAAAGTAAATGAAATCAGATCCTGTCCTAAAGATACCTGTAATAGAAGGAGACAGGCTGTCACAATTAGTAAGATGATTGTTATAATGATTAATATATAATATGAATGTATATTTTATTTACATTTAATATATTTTATTTCATTTTATATTTACATTTTATTTACATTATATAGTAATAAAATATGTAATAAGTAACAACTACTATTTTGTGAGAAAATGTTTTTGTCAGATACTATAGCAATTGCCTTAAGTTATCTAACTTAATTGTAATGGTTTTGAAAGTTAGAAAATGTCATCTTATTTTACTAATACTGAAAACGCTCTGTAGATCAGTATAAATTCCTTGTTGGTGCTCAGTGGTACTATTTAGGGCTTAAGTGTTTGGGCTCTGTATTCAGGGTTCAAATTCCTGATCTATTACCAATTTATGTCTTGGGAGCTGCATCAGTAAAGCAGGGATGATAAGATAACTAACTTCATGCAGGGGTTAAGTGTAAGGATTACATCAGTATTGTATTTCAGGCAGGCCTCCAATGTGTGGGAAAGACTGAGAAAATGCTGGCTGATATTATTTCTCTAACAAAACCAGTGGAAGTAATTTGGGCAAGTGAATGAAGCAAGAATGAAAATTTTCACATAGAACAAAAAAGCTGTGAAAAGCTTAACTTTTTCTTCTTCCTTATTAAATAATCAGGCAGTTAGGAGTAGCTGATACACAGATGGAGGCAAAGTGGGTGAGGGATATATATATACGTAAAGAAAATTCACTGGGGTACTATGTTATACAATCAACATGGGATTAAACTGTGATTTGCCTTTTGTGGTTTCAGGTAGCAGAAAGACAGGGTGAGCATTAAGAATATGGATAATAGAGATACATAGAGAAAAGGAGGACAATTTTAACTTTTTTTAAAACCACTGCTTTCACTTTTTAAAATTTTTATTTTTAACTGGCTCATAAAAATTATACATACTTATGGGGTCCCAGGTGATATTTCAATACAAATATACATTGTACAATGTTAAAATGGGATAAGCATATCCATCTTTTCAAACATTTATCATTTTTTTATGGTTAAAACATTTGAAAGTTCTTTTGAAATATACAGTGTTTTGTCATTATTGATTGTCTTCTTACTGTGCAACAGCACACCAGAAATTGATACTCCTATCTAACAAGCTCTACTCCACCCCACTACCACCTATTCTCCCCGGCCTCCAATAACCTCCTTTCTACTCTCAACTTCTATTAGATCAACATTGGTAGATTCCACATATGAGTGAGATCATGCCATACTTATCTTTCTGTACCTGGATTACTTCATTTAACATAATGATCTCCAGTTCCATCTGTGTCAATAATGATAAGATTTCATCCTTTTGTGGCTAAATAGTATTCCCTTCTGTATGTGTACATTTTCTTTATCCATTCTTCAGCCTTCTAGCTAAGATCAAGTGTAGAATCTGTCTAATCAGCTTCCACTTTTATTCATCAGGAAAACTTTATTTAATCTGTCAACTATGAACAGTAGTCATGAAATCCATGATTCCTGATACATCTTATGGCTTCTATGAGCAAATTAATCAGTTTTGTTTCCCATTAAAACAACTGACAAGTGATTATTTATTGGTCCATAATGGAAAAGTAATACAAAAGATATACTTCATTTAATTATGTCAAACAGGTTATGTCAAACAATTAAAAAGATTGATGCAATTTTAATCTTCTAGGCCACTAACCTAATGGTGGCAATATTTTGTTTGAGCAATTATAAAGAAATTAAAGGAAGATTTTGGGAGCCAGATGGACCTGGATTCAAATACAGTTTTTCTACCTATAGTGTATCCTTGGTAAAGATAAAGTTGATTAACTTTAGTTTATACTATACTTATCTGTAGAATAGGGACAGTCATTCCTTTCTGTGATTGATATGAAAGTTGAATCCATGTATATACAAAAGGTATACAAATCAGTTATCATCAGTTAGTTTTTGTTTAATATGTATTAGTTACCTTAACCATCTTCCAATAATTGGAATGGGAATTTATTCTGTTCTACTATTCATTATTATTTTTAGATGTTAAGATCAATGCTGAAATTAGAGTATCATAGAAAAATAAAAGAAATGCTGTGAAACTATTTTCCTTATATTCATCCACATTTAGTTGAATATCATATTTGTATGTATATATACAAATGTGTGTGTGTGCATAGAGAAAGAGACAAAGATAGTCAAATGTAGAGCAATAGGGAGTGGGGATAAAGTAGAGAAAGAGAAGTTGTTAAAGTTGCTTCTATATGTTAAATGATCAGTAAAAAAAGAAATTCAAAGTTTAGAGCAACTCAAAGTATAATTATCACCAGGTATGTCCTATCAGCAATAACAATTTTTAAAGCAATATAAAGTCATCACAATCATCTTATGTTGGACTCTGTGCCTTACTAAACAGGAGTACTCAAAAAATCCAAGTAACCCACCAGGCCCAGACTCTGTGTGGCTTTGCAAGCCTTTCATAATCCTGGCTTCCTTTTGCCATTAATTCCTCATATCCACTAATCCATAATGTATACATCTTGCTTAAATGATGCCACCCTTTCATCATTCTACCAATGTGTCATATTTTTCTGGATTCTGTTTCCTGAAGCATTTAATTCCCATAGCTAAAGTATCTTCTTTTCAAAGATCCTCCTGCTATTTACCAAAATCCAATCTGTTTGAAGAAATCAAAACCACTGTGTTCATAAAATTATATTGGGTTACTTCCAACACTAGTTTGTCAAATTTTGATACAGAACAAATTGATAATTTGTTACTAACATAGGAAAAATTTAGGAATAAATTCTCATCATCATTCACAAATGTAAAATTCCTGAGTAATAAAATGCCAATTGTCATTATTCTTTGTTATATCTGAGTTTCCAAATAAAGTTTATATCTCAGATTCTGGAGAGAAAAATCTAATTTCAAGTATCTGCTATCCCCATAAACCACTAAAATATCCTCAAAATTCCATTGCTGCACCACTGAAACTACCTTTTCCAAACTGTTTCTCATGCCCAATAACTGAATAAAAAAATTATTGGAACACGAATCCTGATTTTGGTTTTGTAACATATGGTCATACATTTATATCACACAATAAAGCACTTAAAAATAGATAGAATTTGCATAATTTGCATAGACTCTCATACATGCTTGCCAATATCTTCAGGGTTTTTTGTATTATCCCCTTGTGTGTATTAAAATGCTGTTGTTGTTGAGCGCAGTGATGCACGCCTGTAATCCCAGAACTTTGGGAGGCCGAGACCAGAAAATCACGAGTTCAAAGCCAGCCTCAGCAATGGCTAAGCAACTCAGTGAGATCCTGTGTCTAAATAAAACACAAAATAGGGCTGGGCACTTCAATGTATACAGCAACTCAATTCACAATAGCTAAACTGTGGAACCAACCTAGATACCCTTCAATAGATGAATGGATATAGAAACTGCGATATATATATACACAATGGAATATTACCCAGCATTGAAATAAAATTATGGCATTTACAGGTAAATGCATGAAGTTAAAGAACATCATGCTAAGCTAAATAAGCCAATCCCAAAAAACCAAATGCCCAAAAAAACCAAATGCCCAATGTTCTCTCTGAAAAGTAGATGCTGATCCATAATGGAGAAGAGACCATGGGAAGAATGGAGAAACTTTGGTCAATGGGGAGGGACAGAAGGGGAGGGGCCATGGGGGCAGGAAAGAAGGTGGAATGAGATGGACAATGCCCTAGGTACCTGTATGACAGCACATAATGGTGTAACTCTATACTGTGTACAACCAGAGAAATGAAAAGTTGTGCATTTGTGTACAATGAAACAAAATACATTCTGCTTTCATGTATACCTAATTAGAATAAATACATTTTTTTAAAAAAGGAAAAAAATTAGGGCTGGGGATGGGGCTCAGTGGTTGAGTACCCCTGAGTTCAATCCCCGGTACCAAAAAAAAAATATGCTGTTTAGGAATTACACCTAAAGCTCATCTGATATAGAATAGGCCCCCATGTTCCTTGCTGATTAACTCAATTCCACTGATGGAATAGAAAAACAGAATGATATTTCTATTAGAGGGAAACTAAAGTTGATAATTTGATTAATACAGAGTTAATAACATGAGTCATTCTGAAAATACTCTGCTAAAGTAACAATAGAAAAAGAAGAAACTTCCATGCCTAAAGCAAATTTTTCCTGAAGATTTATGAATTTTTATTATCCTCTATAAATGATATGAAAACAGTACCTATTTCTGTAAACACAGGAAGATTTTACTCCCTCCTGCACCAAGAAGTAACCATTTCAGTGATCTCAAAGCCTTGCACAAAATGATAATATTCTATGCAGTGTCAAAAAAATAATTCTTTCAAGGTTAGAAAATCTTGTATACCTAGAAATCTTTCTTTCTCATTTCTAACATAGTAAAAACACAGCCTAGAAAATTGCTCTAGAAGTGAAACAACATGACCTTTGTTTATAAGGAGAAAGACTCAGCGTGTAATGTTCTTGCCTTGCCCTGGGCCAAACATGCTTATCCATTGAAAGGGAAGAATCTTCTCTTACCTAAAGAAATACACCTTGGTACATGTGCCCTTTTTAATATCCCCTTAGGTCGGAGCTGCCTCCACAAGCTCAATTTGACTCTTTTCACTCAACTGTTTCCCATTGTTTACAGATTTTCCAAAAAGCTTTTTGCAAAATGTTAAAGTCTGATGTAACACTCTCTTTATGTTGTCATACAAATTACCCTATAATTTTCTCTATATCAACAGTACCTTTTTCCTTATAATCATCCCCTAAACTTGAAAGAAATCCTTGTCTTTATTTTAAAAGGATTTGAACAGAGAATAGGGTCTCAAAGATAAGATCCTTTGTGGGGGGAATATTTTAAGAAAGCATCTAAGAAAATTTCCTATCAAGGATGATGATATAACGACTTTCTCACTTCAAGACACAAGAATACTTATCATTTATTTACATTAGAAACATGATCATTAGGATACAGACAGAAAAGCTGAAATCTTGTTTATTAAATTCATGTTTCATATAAATATTAAAATTTATATTGTTCCCTCATGGAGTTTTAATAAAACCTTTATGATTAATACAACAAGGATAGAAGTTCAGTTGTAAACAGTATTAATCAATTAAATTGAACCAATTTGTTATGAAAATTTCAATGACCTCTTCCTTCCCATTGAGAAAAAGTAATGGAAAAAAGCTTTGTGAAATTCTATACTAAGAACAATAACCTATTCCATGTTCTGTCTGAAAAGTGCAGAAAATTTCAGGTGAAAAACTTATTCCCAACCAGGTGCCGTGGCAGTGCATGCCTGTAATGCCAGAGGCTGGGGAGGCTGAAGCAAAAGGATCACAAGTTCAAAGCCAGCCTCAGCAACTTATCGAGGCCCTAAGCAACTTAGTGAAGCCCTAAGCAATGTAGTGAGGTACTGTCACTAAATTAAAATGGATGTGGATATGGCCCAGTGATTAAGTGCCCCTGGGTTAAACCCCTGGTACCAAAAATACATATATATAAAAAAACTTATTCCTGGGCTATCTAGAGGACCACATAGTTCATACACATGAGAGTAAATTTTAGAATATATAGTCCATGGGGATCCATATGGAAATTTCACCTTGATTTTATCCAATGGATTAAAACAAAACTAAAGATCCTGATAGATTAGAAAGGGAGCTTCTACTGAGATTATTTAAAAGCCATGAATAGTCACATTGTCCCAAAATTTAAACAAGACAGCAGAGATAAAATGGAAGTTTTGCCTCAACCTGGAGATATAGGAAAGCTCTAGTGGTGAGCTTCACCAAATAGCCAAGGCTTGCAGGAAGGAAGCTGCTTTGAGAGGCAAGAAAAGGAAACCTTTGAATCCTTCCTCTCAAAAATTTAAGAATAAATGGAGGATATAATAAAGAAGTTCAATCAAATCATCATAATATAACATCTACCATGTGCATGTCCTATCTAAGAATAAAACAAAACAGAACAATTAATCAGAAGTTAGATCAACTTGGTACCCAGGTCATCTTTATTCTCACCCTAAACTTGGAGAAGTGGAATCTTCATTGCTCTTTCATTCAAGGAGATAATAATCAAAACTAGGTATTCAAAAAAGTTAGAAGAGAAAAAAATGAAAGCTGAGTATTTTATACTTACCCCCCTTTCTTCTGTCACAGGGGGCTGTAGGATTTACTCAGAGATTCTTATTGCTGTACCTGATTGACAACCAGTGCTTACAGCAGAATAAAGATACCACTAATATATTTCCCCATGGTATGAGATTGACAATCCTATTAATATAGACATTTTCAGATATCTAGATAAAATATTCATGTTACTGAATTGGATTTGGGTAACTCAGTAATAAAAGAAATGCATTTCTTTTATTACAAGGTACATAAATGCATTTTAAATTTGCTCATATTAGAATTCATTTTCTCATAAAGCTTTAATTGTATGAAAAGAGGCTTAGACAGAAATCCCCAACAAATTGCACATAAGTATCATGAAAATCAACAAAAGAAGTTAAATAAAAGATGTATCTACAAAGAAAGAGAAACTATGGCCAACTTATTATTACTCCCAGTGTACAGAAGGCAATATTTAATTTCATCATCACACACAAAAATAAAATATATTTCTGAGTTATTCTGGTGTGCAAGGGAATTCTTTTTGAAGACTTTATTAAAAACAAGCCCAGGTTAAAAAAAACAAACAAACCCTATTCCAATACATACTTAATGCCACTAGCCTAGAAGGTCACTGACTCTTTTTCTGGGTACTGTAGCAACACCAATTCAAAAAAGCCTGCTGATGACACAGAAAATCATGTATTGTTTGATAGCTAACATTGTCACATTCAAAAAATCAAATGACTATAGTTATACATAAAATTGCTCACCACTGGCCTGGTATTATTCTGAAGGTCAAAAATAGCCAAGATTCATAAAATCTATTGTTTAATGTGTCTGATGCTTAGAACCTAGAATTCCAAATCTTTAAAGAAAATTCTATGAAGTAACATGTGAGTTGGAATCAAAGTGGACTCACACATGTTATTCTTTCCATTTATGAGTAAATCATGTCTTTATAGGATATATTTATTTTGTATGTATCAAATGTTATATAAGAAATAATAATTTGAGAATACATTTCATTCAACTACCTTCACACAGGAAAATGATATGAGTACTTCATATTCTTAGGAAGGAAAATAAAGAAAAGTATTACAGTGATATAGAAATCAATAGAGTTCAGTGGATTTTAAATTATATAAACCTCTATGTTGAGGTCACAACCTTGTACAAGCTCCCTCACATAATAATGTACTTTAATTAACTGTAATTAAAAAATATAGACTATTATACAACCACTAAGAATGTATGCTTTATGATTCATTAATCATAGGCATGTACAAATGTTTAAAAATAATATGTATATTAGTAGGTCTGATGGATACAATTATATTTAAAATTTAAATCACATTTAAATTGATGAATGCTTGAATCCCTAGAATCACTCTTGTCAGCCTGAAGCCCCAGGTGGTTGTTTATAAATTTGGAAAGTTGGTTTTCATTCCCAATGCAAGTGGGAAATCATGGTTGTTGAGGTATTTTCTGTGGTTCCTTAGCATTTTATGATTCCAAGACTAAGTAAATACTAATTTGTTCATGCATAAATGCTATTGTGAATTGAGATGCATAAATGCAACTTATATATTCAAAAAATATAATAAAAATCACAATGGACACTTTGTTCAGCTCTTATTTGGCTTCTCTGCAATATTTGAGTCATCCACTCCTTTTTGACACTCTTTTCTCTGCAAGATTATAGGATACCATTTTATGTTGTTTTCCCTCCCATTCCTCGGAATCTTCCTCACTACCTTACATTTCCAGCATTAGTATGTTCCTAATAAGCATCCTTCTCATGTCTGTCAGCCAACACCCTTGTAGGTAATATGAAATCCATTGTATTTGGTGAAAGACAATCAACCAGAGCTTCATTAAGTTTCAACCCTTATTCAATAGGTCAAGGTCAAGGTATGCATTTGGGAAGAAGGACAGTTTATAGATCTTCAGCAAAGGAGCCATCTGAAGCTTAGCTAATCTTTAGTGATATTTGGCAAAATTGGTTCTCACAAGAGAAATAAATTTTTCTTGTGTTTTAATAGCCATCGGCTTGGTAATTTTAGTTCATCAAGAGGGTAGGTAGTAGGGAAAGTTAGTCATTAAGGTCAGATTCAAGAGGAAGCTAGAAAGAATAGCTGCAGGTTCAAGGGTATGGAAGGATATAGTAGAAAATTTTTAATCTTTGAATCTCTTTAATTAACATAATCCTGATAAGTACTAATATTTATTGCTTCCATTATATTCATTTTCAGCTACTGTGTTTATAATTGCTGGCTGTATTAGTAGAATATAACACTTTAGGTAGAAATTCTAATTCCTTATAGGACTTCACTATGCAATATATTGTAATTAAATGAATAAAATTATTTTATTCATTTTAAAATCCTCTTGGAAACTAGTTATATTTTCTAAAACAATATCCATAGAAAATTGATATGCTTTTTATGAAAAATAAGAAATTCTCACTTAGAGTAAGCTATTTTTTTATTTCTTTTAATGTGGGAAATATATACTCAGCAGAAGTAAGCCAGCCATATTCCAAAATCACATAGCCTAAGAAACAGATGTAGTGAAGCTTGATGGGTAGAAGAATGCACCAGATGCACAGAGGTATGCCACAGGATTCCCACACATTAGCCAGAAGTCCCTCTTTGGGAGATGTGAGTAATATCCTACCTGTGAGTTCATTAGATATCTGTCTTACACTTTATTATAATACATTTTCTCTATTAATATTGTTGAAGGTAGTTTCTCATACTTAACAACCAAAGGGTCCTGATTAATGTAGGGATTCCTAAAAGTCTAGAATAGTAGAATATATCCAAGCAAAGATATGCTTTTCAGGTAAGTCTCTCGATATTCATATGTGATGAATGAAAAAGTTCTAGAATTTTTGGATATGGCACACATAGATAAAACGCACCATGCTGTTAGACTAAAAAGTTAGGTCAATATGCAATCTTGTCATATATATGGCTGCTTAATGAAAAGATTCCACTTCAGACCACCAAAGATTCAAATTGTTGTGAGAGTCCATGCACATGCACATGTGTGTACACACAGAAATATTCTGAGTTTAAATATTTTCACATATGGATAAGAAAGGAGCCACGCACATGTCTATAATCTCAGAGACTTGGGAGGCTGGGGCAGGAGGATTGCAGGTCAAGGCTGGCCTCAGCAAATTAGTGAGATCCTGTCTCAAAATTAAAAAGCAAACAAGCAAACAAACAAGAGGTGGGGACTGGGGATGGACCTCAGTGGTAGAGCACCCCTGGTTTCAGTCCCCAAAATGAAAGAAAGAGAAAAGAAGGAAGGAAGAAAGGAAGGAAGGAAGGAAGGAAGGAAGGAAGGAAGGAAGGAAGGAAGGAAGGAAGGAAAGAGAGAAGGAAAAAAAGGACCACAGGAGTGTTTTAAGGTGTGGATCTGATTTCTTGATGATATGATCACCATTTATTGCTTCCACTGAACGTCAAATTGTAAAGACACTGTCTCAGCAGGATTAGACACCAAAATAGGATTCAAATGAATTTTTTTGACATCTCTCTCCTTGGAGGCTATTAGGAGGACTGACAAGTACTTACTTTTGGAAGACTTGTTCCAAATTTATGACTAATCAAGGAAGTGGATAAAGAAGAGTTGTGATAATACAAATATGTTTTAAAGTATTTTTTTCCACAGTTCTTTAAAGATTATGGCTAGTAACTATCAAGTTACTATCAAGTTCCTAATAGTACTGTTTTTTTACTAGGAAAATTTAGAAAAATTTGAAATCAGAATTTGTCTGTTTTCAGTATAACAATGTTTTGTCTTGTAATAATAAATGAGAGAAGAAGTAAGATGTACTGATAATTTACTGTAATGCATGCCAGGCATTGTGCTGAATTCTTTCTTTCATTATATTTAATTTTGATAATATCTAATTTTTACTCTTCAACAAACAAATAGATGTAGATAGATGTGAGAAATTAAGACTTATTAGGTAACTGGCCTCCTCAAATGACAGAGTTGGGATTTAAAACCAGTTTCAGTTTGACTGCAAAGCCCACTCTCCCTTAAACACTCTATGTGTCCCTTAAACACTCTATGTTGCCATTATTCACTGTCATATCATTTAATAAGTAGAATTATGTTTGATAAAAATATATAATATTTTGACCTCTATGTATACAGCCAAGTCCTGGAAATTTCTCCAACTTCAATGTGACTTAATGAAGTAGAACAAATCAGTTTATCCATGGCATGTTCTACCCAGGAATCCTGCCATTCACTTTCAGTATATTATATTTGTTTACTCAGTTGTTGTTACTGAAACCACTTCTCATCTTCGGAGAGTTTTCAGTAGCAGGAAATCAATCTTTCTGGGGCCATGATGGGAAGAAACAATTAGGAGACTAAATACAGAAAGATCTACTTAAGGAACATGATGTTGTCCATCCCTTCTACCTTCAAAAGTTAAAATCCAACCTACAGGAATTTTTACCACTTGTTAAAAAAATGTATAAATCTATTCTGACAGGGAATGTGTGGAAAGGAATATTCTAAAACATTCATTTTTTCTTCTAAAATGTTACTTTGAAATGCCAGCTCATAATTTCCAGACAGCATAAACCACTGTAAAAATCAAAGAGAATTCAGTAGTTTTCAATGGAAAACATGTTCAAAGTACAATTGTACTGTTTTGGTTTCGGATGTAGGGAACTGAGTATTCTTCATATTTCTTCCCTGTAATTTGATGTGGTGTGTCTACCAGCATGAATCTCCTCTTTCTGGATGGAGAGACAAAATGTGGAAGCTGGTGACAATGGCTGTATTGACAGAGACTATGTGAGGTTAAGAGCTTTGTGCATAATTCATGGAAATTCCAATTTTACTTTGCAAATGTGTCTCAAAATTTCAATTGAGTGTTCATCAGCCTGTGAGAAAAAAGAGATAAAAATTTTTTTTAAAAAGTCTCAAGATGTCTTATTAATTCTCAGATTATCCATTTCATATTTTTAATCTACATTAATATCTACTCTATTTATTGATACAGGTCCTATAAAACGCCTCCATTTAATTAATTGCTTTGCTTGACTTTAGCACTAATTTTACTTTGAACCTTAATTCCATTTCTCTCTCTTGATGTCCATAATAAAGTTCTCAAGCATTTACCCTGCTCAGAGAGCTGACCAATCATTTTTAAAGACCATTTTATGCAGTCGAGTGTTCAAGAAGCCTTTCACTGAGAGGATGGTGCTGTTTATTTAAACTAGATAAGAAAACTTAATGACTCAAATGGTTAAAATGATAATAATCCACCAGTAAACATCATGGAAAATAAAACAAAATAAGATTTCAACTGTAGAAATTATTAAATCATTTCCTTACTTGTCACTAGAAGAAGACACCTGCCAGTTAATAATTAAAAAAAAAAAAATCTAGGCAAAGCAAAAAGATGTGTCTTTCACTATAAACAAGGATAAAACTATAGGGGAAGAAACACATAGGAATACCCCCAAAAGGTATAGACTCCATCCAGAAATGCAAATTGGTGTCTTTTGTGACAGTGAGAGGAGAAGAAAAGGCAAGAGACAGTGAGTGGCCATGGATAGATGATGCTGAAGAAAGACCTTGTCAGGCTGGGGTGACTGATAAATAGTAAAGTAGACCAGAAGTAACACTGCCATGGAGGGAGAACACAGTTTCATGGCAGCAGAGGAAGCAGACTGTTACTAACTGCAACATGAGGTTCCTAGTCTGCTGAGCATCCTTTCCTCTCCCTAGATACCTCCCAAGGAGGATAGGCTTCTCCATGTGGTAGTGTCACCTGAGTCTAAGCGCAGTTGCAGTTGTAGCAACAGCACCATGTATTTCATGCAATATCTGGATATCTCGAAAACTATATGGAGTCCCTGGATGGCATACACATTATTGAAAATGAATAGAAAAAGTCAAATCAGTAACTTGAGAGTGAGTGAAATGTCATAATAAACAGGCCTACAAAGGAGACAGCAGTTGTCTCAAGTCGTCTGTACACCACCCATCCTGCCTCCTCACACAAGGAGTCTCTCAAGTGCAAGATGACTCAGGAGCCTGGTGTTCATTCTCTCTGTCACTATCTAGACCCACCATAGAAACAAGAGCATTCAAGTAGATTTTCAATGGTAAGAACAGAAGCCAGAAGACAATGGAAAGTGCTACACATCTTTGCATGAAAACAATGGTCATTCTAGAATTATGTGTTAAGGTAAATTTTACCCTGAATCGAGGTAAAATCAAGACTTTTCAGAAAACAAAACCTGAGTATTTATCACTATTTGATCTCCAACAAAAGAAATTTTGGAAGAAAGCTGAACCAAACTAGAAAAAGTTAAATGTAAGAAATAATGAGGATCCAGGCATGGTGGCTCATGCCTGTAATCCCAGCAACTCAAGAGACAGAGGCAGGAGGATCATAAATTCGAGGCTAGACTGAGCAACTTAGCAAGACTCTGTTTCAAAATAAAAATAAAAAGAGTTGGGATATAGCTCAGTGGTAAAGTACCCCTGAGTTCAACCCCCAGTAACA